>JAOTOM010003556.1:0-102500 GCA_034440615.1 Ashinkailepas kermadecensis
GCGCCTCGCCTGCCCATTTTCTCTTCTTGCTTCTTCCAATAGTCCAGCAAAACAGGAATATATTTGCCGATGGCTGCGTCGCCGGTCGGGCGTCGGAGAAACCTGACGTTCCGGAGGAGACCAACAGGTGGCCGGACGACGAGCCGCCGGCCGATGGTCGGGACGGTATAGACTCGCCCACCTTTGAGATGGCGCAGAGCGTCAAGAAAGAGACCTGCCGCGCCATGCGGAAAGGTAAACGTTTCAGCCAGCGGGTGCAGATTCAGCAGCAGCAGAGCTTCCGCGGCCTCGACCCTGTCGCGTCCAGAGATCTAGACCAACCTGACCACAACAGTCGCTAGGGCGTTAGCTAGCGAGGCCGGCTAGGGACGGCGCTGCTAGTGCTAGCAGTCGAGGACCCGAGCTGCTAGTCTGTGATCGGCCGGACGTGTCTAGCGAGTTCTTGTGGACGCCTTGTATGATCGCTGACCACAAAAGGAGCAACGGGGACGTGCCGGTGCCGGTGCCGGTGCTTTCGATGTTCTGCGCGACACGGTGAGTGGTGCGCTACTTCAGCATCTTCTGTTCCCTATGCATGGTTGTTCTGGGTGCTCTGCATGTTCTGTCCGGTATTTGGAGCTGCATGAATGTGTTCCGTACGGTCAGATCGGCACAGCCGCGTGAAGAATGCTGTCGGCACTCCCTGTGCTCTAGCACAATTGTCCTCCTCGTCACTGACTAATCATGCTCTTGTTTCAGCATGTGTGCTTATCAAACTGTCAACTTGCACATGAAACTTATATTAAGCTGCATTAGGATGTGACATCGGACATCAAGCCTTGAGTAGATGCTGTATGATGTTGGTTGATGTTATCGGTCTGCCTCTGAGGTGAAGGACTAGACAGGCGCAATGTTTTGTAAAGCAGTTCCACAATAATTACATCAGCATGTAAGACCGCTCACTCATTACGCACAGTTCCCCAAAGAAGCTCATCGACTTCTGTATGCTGATGTAGCCTAAGCATTTATCGAAAGGGCTGGACAAAATGACAGGGAAGTTCTTACCCTTCATGAAATACATTTAGCAACATCACATCAATGCACGCTCGTCAATTGCATATTGCAATAATATATGCTATAATTGCATAACCTGTTCTTCACCTGCAATTAAGTTTTTCATGGTTCTAGTTGTCACATAGCGATGCATAGGTTTGCTTGAAAATAGCAAGACGAATGCATTGGCAGGCAGGCTAACAACTAGGATGTGGAACACTTTCTATATTCTAGGCTGGTGTAATTAGTCATTTGAATCGCCGATTGAACGCTTTTTCATCCAATTGTTTCTACTATGGTGCGTACCTTTTGCTATTCATGCAGTTTTGTAGTTATATGTAAAGGAAATTTCATTGTTTAAGACCTCGCCCGATCATTAAGTTACACCCAAGCTGATCGAAAATCTCTGTAAAGCGCGGATTTTCACATTGATATGTTAATGTTCACTTCCGCCTCGTCGCGTGCTGCCTGTCCCAGGTTCAGTTGGTAGTGTCCCATTCTAGACATGACCTCGTCTGAGCCTTGTCATTCAAAAAGAAAGATGCCAAGATGTTTTAGAGTAAATTATATCGAATCGTAGCATAACCGCGTTAGATAGTCTGGTTTGGTCCGAACGGGATTGCGTGGAAGGGAAACTCACAAGTCCCTGGAAAAATATCACTCCATGCGATACAGGCGATGCAATGTAAATATATGATTCAGATGACATAGTACATCTGTTCTATGTTCAGGTATCTTTACCAACTTCTCAGAATGATGCAGTATAATGTGATGTTATTTGGTAATAATTTGCTGGTCAGGCGTCACTGGCGACATGCTCTGGCAGCTAGGCGTCATTGGCAACCTGTGCTGGAAACTAGGCGTTATTGGCAACCTGTGCTGGAAGTTAGGCTTCATTGGTGACCTGTGCCGGAAGCTTGGCTTCATTGGCGACCTGTGTCGGAAGCTAGGCTTCATTGGCGACTTGTGCCGGAAGCTAGGCTTCATTGGCGACCTGTGCCGGAAGCTAGGCGTCATTGGCGACTTGTGCCGGAAGCCGGGAGCCGACGTGCGGTTTCCTCACTGACTCACTGTGTGTTGTGCAGACACGCCGACTGTGGACGAGGGTGGCGTGGGAGAGATCAGCATTCAGGTGGACCTCTTCACACACCCGGGCACCGGCGAGCACAAGGTCACCGTCAAAGGTCAGCAGGTCATTCCCACGACCGAAGGCGATCACGGTGCCCATGCAGATGCATTGAATGCTGTCTTGGTGTCATGACCTCGTCCAGGGAGTGTTTGCTGATATCGTTGGTGGAGGAGGTAGCCAGCCAATCGTTTTACTGGTCTTGAAAATTAAAAAAAAATTATTTGGTGGATTTGAACTGCTTTGAAATCAAACCGGCTCGTGTTGGTTAGGTTCAGCATCACTTGTGACCGGGAAGGGAGGGCTGCCTATGGAAGCCAGTGCCCCCGCAGTTGACATGCCAAGTTCTACTGAGTGTGTACTGTTTGACTGAGCGAAACACCAGAAAGGTTTGGATAAGCGAAACCTAAATGCTGGAATTGGTTATTTTTGATTCCATGGCTGATGTATCTATTTATCGCGCTTGAACATTGTCCTGGCCTCTCCGGTGACAGTGGCCGTAATGTTAGCTGTCGCGTGTGAACACTGTCCTACCTTCCCCGGTGGCAGTGGCTGTAATGTTAGCAACTGATTTTACCGGCAGCTGTGGCTGCCAATGACATTCGATGGATTTCCTCCCGACAGGTGTGGCAGCCAATGATATTCGGTGGATTTCCTCCCGACAGTTGTGGCAGCCAATGCCATTCGGTGGATTTCCTCCCGACAGGTGTGGCAGCCAATGATATTCGGTGGATTTCCTCCCGACAGTTGTGGCAGCCAATGATATTGGGTGGCTTTCCTCCCGACAGGTGTGGCAGCCAATGATATTGGGTGGATTTCCTCCCGACAGTTGTGGCAGCCAATGCCATTCGGTGGATTTCCTCCCGACAGGTGTGGCAGCCAATGATATTCGGTGGATTTCCTCCCGACAGTTGTGGCAGCCAATGCCATTCGGTGGATTTCCTCCCGACAGGTGTGGCAGCCAATGATATTTGGTGGATTTCCTCCCGACAGTTGTGGCAGCCAATGCCATTCGGTGGATTTCGTCCCGACAGGTGTGGCAGCCAAAGATATTCGGTGGATTTCCTCCCGACAGTTGTGGCAGCCAATGATATTGGGTGGCTTTCCTCCCGACAGTTATGGCAGCCAATGATGTTGGGTGGATTTTCTCCCGACAGTTGTGGCAGCCAATGATGTTCGGTGGATTTCCTCCAGACAGTTGTGGCAGCCAATGGTATGGGGTGGATTTCCCCCCGACAGTTGTGGCAGCCAATGATATTGGGTGGATTTCCTCCCGACAGTTGTGGCAGCCAATGCCATTCGGTGGATTTCCTCCCGACAGGTGTGGCAGCCAATGATATTCGGTGGATTTCCTCCCGACAGTTGTGGCAGCCAATGATATTGGGTGGCTTTCCTCCCGACAGTTGTGGCAGCCAATGATATTGGGTGGATTTCCTCCCGACAGTTGTGGCAGCCAATGACATTCGGTGGATCGCCCAGTCCGGCATGTTCCGACCGTTTGTCGAAATCAACCTGATTGGCCCCCACCTGGCCGACAAGCGACGCAAAAACGCCACCAAGTCCAAGTCAAACAACTGGTCGCCGAAGTTCAACGAGACCTTCCACTTGTGAGTCAACAGCACAGCGCACATGGTTAATCATGTTCGCGAAAATGAAGAGCACTAAACAGCGCCATTAGCTCCTGATCACTGGACGAGCAGGGGCGAGAGGTAGGCTATGCGGTTCGCTCGCGGCAGGCGCATGGTCGGCCATCGTACTGTTGTGGTGGAGAACTTGTGTGTCTACCTCAACCGTCCTCTCTCGGCAATCCGAGGCCGTTCACACTCTTGCTCGCAATTTCGGCGGAAGTTAGCAATAAGTGCAATACATTTCAACAACAAGTACAACCGATGTCGGCAATTCGGCATGGTGCATTTTAGTTTGAGATACGTGTACTATGTTCGACGACGGTATCGAATATTGGTAATCACCTGCAGCGACGCGGCCAGGATTTTCCTTGGGGGCCCGACCAAAAATATGGAACGAGATTTTAAAAAATGATTCCGGCGCGTTATGGGCGCCGAAAATTAAGGGTTTTGCGATGTGAAAATCTCAAAATGTATCGTTTTATCTAGTATATTGTGGGTGCTAAGTGTGTGTGTGTGTGCGTGCGTGCGTGCGTGCGTGCGTGCGTGCGTGCGTGCGTGCGTGCGTGCGTGCGTGCGTGCGTGCGTGCGTGCGTGCGTGCGTGCGTGCGTGCGTGCGTGCGTGCGTGCGTGCGTGCGTGCGTGCGTGCGTGCGTGCGTGCGTGCGTGCGTGCGTGCGTGCGTGCGTGCGTGCGTGCGTGCGTGCGTGCGTGCGTGCGTGCGTGCGTGCGTGCGTGCGTGCGTGCGTGCGTGTGTGTGTGTGTGTGTGTGTGTGTGTGTGGGGGGGGGGTGTCTTCGCCCCCCTTGGCTGCACCTCTGTTCACTTCTGACCAATGTCGTTATTCGCATTGATAACCAGTGCTCTTCCGCCAAAATTATTTTCGGAAATCCGTACTCAAAACCACACATTGAAAAGGTGCGAGCGACTCAAGGAGATGAGAAGAGGCTACGATCGATATTGATAGGCATGTAAGTATATTGATAAGGATACATACTTGCTCAAACAGCCGGTATATTTTTTAACTCTCAGCTCATGTCTCACTATCTCATTTACCATCCTTCATCTCTAATTACCTGAACACTTCTGCAATATGTCTTATCGTTTCAACATAATTATGTTAATGATTCAACGTAATTATCTCAACGTCTGCAATATATCTCAAAGTTCAGCATTCACACTCGCGGGCCGCATAATTTTATAAACCACGTAATGTCGGGGAGGGTCAATTTGACCTCCATTCCCATTCACCTGTGTTCTAAGCTGGATGCGGTCAACTGCATCAGGTAACTCTTTGTTTGAAATTTCAGGGTTACTTGAAACATTTTCATCCACTAGCGGATCCAGGGAAGGACCATTCCGGCCATGCCTCCCCCCTCTCCGAAGCGCTTAAAAGGGGGGGGGGGCATAGTGTCTTTTGCCCCCCACCCCCCAGAAACCAACAGAAGTAAACTAAATTAAAATGCAGTAACCTTTGCCGAGGTTAATAAATAGCGTTTGAATGAAAGAATCTCCAATTTTAAGGGTATTTTTTAAATAATTGTTTGGAAGCCAATATCGTAGCATAGTAGATTCTGACACACATCGAGGGTTCCATGCTGCTCAAGTTCTGCTTACAGTAAGAGTTGACAAAATCGGATCCACCAGTGTGTACACGTGCACGAACGTTCACGTGGCACAAGACGTTGAACGTGAACGCTTTGGTAAACAAGAACAAAAATCCGGTAACTTCGAAACTGTGGCCCCTACAAGGAAATTATGTTATCATTAATTTTTTTTTAATGGGCTCCTTTGCCAAATAGTGGTCGAAATCTTGTGCTTTTAACCAAAAATAGTGGGAGAATGGGCACTCTCCAAATCCTTTCGACCCCTCCCCTGATGCAATTCCTAGGTACGCCACTGGGGGAGGGGGGGGGGGGGGGGCTGGCGCCGAAAGCCGAAAGTTTCCCCCCCCCCAACCGGTGGGCTAGATCCGCCAGTGTTTTCATCTACCTCTTTTATTTGACATTCCAGATCGGGTGAATCCGGTCAACGGCTCAGTGTTTTCAGCCCCCCGGTGTTCGCCGTACTTTTCGGACTCTGACCGTGGGAAGGATATGATTCCGTGCTTCAGCATCGGCGACATGCTAACTGATGACTTTATCTAACACATTGATGTGTGCAAAGATCGAGGCTGCCGGTCAGGTCGAAGTCAAGTACCTGGAAATACATGATAAAAATATTAAACATGATGATGTTCGAAGCGGGCTGTGGTCAGGCCGAGGTAGTGGGAGTCACGGAAGCAAATCCAAATGTTCCTGTACTTCCTCGATAAGTTTGATGAGAAAACGAGATTTTAATCATTTTCTCACATAATTTTAAACCAAGCTTGTGGACTCTAATAACATCAGCGTGCGTGCGAAATCGGCGTGCAAAGTAACCATTGTTTCATCTTTTAGCCATCAGAGCGAATTGTTGTCAATGTGATGTGTGGTGAATATTTCAGATGTTGGGGCTTGGGAGTTGAGGCATCTCAGTGCATATATCAGTGACGTGACAAGATGTCAGCTTGAAGCTTGGAACACTCTATTAGAGAACATAATGATACATTGCACATGCTCTGGGCAGCATAGTAATTACCCAGAATGTCATGCTCAATAGAAATTTCAGGTTTGGCCATCCCTAAACCGAGCGAACTGATATCAGGTCACTTTTGTATTTTTCTCTCGTTTTCTTTTTAATTTGATCATTTGCATGCACTCATATTAATTTTGTATTGTGTATTGTATGGCTTGTTCAGGCCAAATGTTTCACCGTGCTGTTGCAAACCACATTGAGACCAAGTTGTGGCCTAACTTTAACCTACCTGAATTTAGCATGCTCGTTTTTACGCGATATTCGCTCGTAAATAATTAGGTGTGCCAAATCTCAAGGCGATATTTTGTACAGCTGTCCCGGACAAACCTGTAGGGGATAAAATGGACCATCCGACACAGCGATGGGCAACCCCGCCCCCGCATCCAAGTGTTTTCATGCTTACAATTGCACCCTCACTGCACATCTCCATCTTCAGCATGATCGGGAACGAAGAGTCGCTGGATAGCTACGAACTGCACATCTGCGTGAAGGACTACTGCTTCGCCAGGGACGACCGACTCGTCGGCGTGGCCATTATCCAGCTGAAGGACATCGTGGATCAGGTGCGGCCAATGCGGCGTCAGCTGGCTAGTCAGGTCACGTGGTTTGCGGTTAAAATTGGTGATGCGGAACTACGGAGACCTTATTGCGAATTAGCTACCAAACTTAATGAGGAAGGCAGCCTGCAGTGGAATCGTACTTGGCAGCAATGCCTGTGAATTTGGCAATTATCAGAAGGCTGGGATGGAAAGGCAAGGTCTCGCCACCGAACGTTGAGACGCTTTCCGTTGGACTAATCATATTTGGCGTCCCTATAATTAAATATTTTCACTGCAATACTCGTCGGAATAATGGTGCTAGGTGTCTTTATGGTCTAATATTATTGCTCCATACATTTAAAGCAGTGAATATTAAGTAACTTCGAGTACCGTTAGTTGGGTGAAACCATGCATATGACATGATAATTCCACGGCAGAAGGAATGGATAATTCAGCTCTCTTCGCTCTTGCAACTTGGCTCATTGTTCACGGATTTATATTTTGGTAGTAGGTGTTACATTGTTCAGCATTGATCGTTTAACGGCCCATTGCCTTGATTGGTGCGCCCAGCGCTAACCAGCCAGCCCACCGCTAACACTGGTCCTGTGGGTCTCAAATACCAGCCAGCCCACGGCCAACACTGGTCCTGTGGCTCCCAAATACGGCCTACGGCTATCGATTTCTGCGATGCGGAGCATGCAGCGCATGCACGACTGCTCGGTCTCGATGGATTTGTTGGGTGGGCAGTGACCTGCACTAGGCGGCCGATGCAAGGCTGATGACCCCACCTTCGTTGTAGGGCTCGTGCGCGTGCTGGCTGACACTGGGCAAGCGGTGCATGATGGACGAGACGGGCTGGACCATCCTGCGCATCCTGTCGCAGCGCACCAACGACGAGGTCGCCAAGGAGTTCGTCAAGCTCAAGTCTGACGTGCGCTCGGCGGACCCCGCGCCCGGCGCGGCCTCCTCCCAGTAGCCGGCCGGCCACCACCCTCACGCACAACGCCCGGTGCTCCTTGTCTGTGATACTGGCCGATAGGTGGCGTCGGCCGCCGGCGCCATCCGGTATAGGCGGCGCCACGATCGCCGCAGCGGCCGACGAGCGGGACCACGACGCCGGACGGGCTCGCCGCGGCGACGACTGTCTGGCGAGTGTGCGCGCGCTCTACAAACACAGTTCTTCCATCAGCTGGCGGCGGCGGTGCTGTCGGCTGCACCGCGGAAGGGTGTACGTGTCTAGCGCATCGCCTGTGTGTTCGTCTGTCTTTCAGCTGCCGGCGAGATCGGCCCCGAGTAGAACGGCCGCTGCCGGGCCGAGTCCCCGGCGCGTCGGTCGCCGGCCAGCCCGGCGTGATCGACACGCCTGACTTAGGTAGTGCCATACCCGTACCTCTTTTGGCGAATCAGTCGCAATGCGGTGATGAGTCTGTGCTATTGATGCAGGAAACGCGTCCCCTACCGATATATCGACGCCAAACCAGCACCAAACGGACATAGGCGACAATTATTACGCTGATAGTGATGTCCTCAAGGCTATCCGTTATCGTTTACTCGACAATTGCATAGAGTATCTCCTCAGCTGATCAGCCGTGTTCCCCACAGACTGTATATGGCAGTGTGGGGGGTGGTGGGGGCACGTGCCGTGTGTCAAAGCGTCGTCTTCAGCTTGGTGGTGGGTAAGGTATTCCGACGTCTGGTCGTTTTCATGATTTTATGATACGTGGTTGCTGTGCTGGTTTGGTCGACAACCCAACTGCACCACTGTGTGGTTGAAATGCCGAGCATTTCGGCGCAGTGGTTCTGCCGATCGTGACTAGGCAGCTGGAATTTGTGCATCTTCGGCGCATGTTGAGTATCGATTACCGTAGTATTTATTTCTTCCGAATATCCTCCATGAGATATGAACTCGGTGCTTGAATGGCACAGACTCATTACCGTTTATGGCTGACCCGCATGGTGATGCGTCCAGTGGCGTATATCGATGGCTAATGGACAGCCCGGCACATCTCCCCTTTACCTTGGTCAAAGCTGAAATGTATCAATAGTAAACCATGTTGAACAGAGTTGATCCCCAACTTAATTGTTGGCAACATTGGACATTTCACAACCTTCGAAGGTGGAGGCGGGGGTGAGAAGGAAATAAAAACACCGTTTGTTCCTAGTCACGGGAACTCGTGATGTAGCTTTAGCCAAATGAATCCGCTCGGAATCATTGGTTAACTTTCATTATCAGATCGAAAGTAATAAGATAGTTTTTTTTTATAATCGGGGATTTCCAAGCCTGTTGGCACATCGCCTGAGCTTATCAAGTTTCGACTCCTAAAATGATCGCCATATCAGTGATGGACGGTCCCATGGTTCTTGTCCTTACGAGTTACACGTTTAGCATTTTATATTAGATGGAAAATGGGTGATTAATTCAAATAAAAGAGCTTGCTTTAATTTACAATCGGATGACCTTAACTAATGACATTGATGGTCTGTCACGTTGGTAGTTGAGCCAACAGTTTCCACGGAACACCAAACATGAGACATTTGAGTGATAATCTTGCGCAACACGGCCAAAATTCACGATTTCACCAAATAAACTTTTAAAGGTATAATCACTCATGACGTCACAGTTCCGGAACTTACCGTCTCCTTGAGAAAATGCGTTCACAAACAATGTATAACTTATACTCTAACACTGCTTAAAGTATTCCCGCAATCGGATAAGCGAATCGTAGGCTTGGTTTAAACCCTTCAAGGGTTCCATCACTCCCGTCCTCATCTGCCAGCTACGGTTAATCAGAACTTAGGTGCGATACTTCGCGTAATAGACTAAAGCATGAAATTTATATTGCCATATCCATCCATTCTGCATGCCACCTATACGCCGTTTCGATGCGACACATACTTCCTAGTCGCCATATAAGTAGACCGGCCGTGCATCCTCACTGGCTTAGTCCTGAATATGCTACTGGATGCGTCCCCATGCGGAATCACGTGCCGATTGAGGAACGAGACTTGACCAGAGGAAGAACGGGGGAATATGCCTTCCTGTCCTCGGAAATCTTGCCAGGCAACACCAGTTGCTAGGCAAAAACAGTTGCTAGGCAACACCAGTTGCTAGGCAACAGCCCGCACACCGTGCGCGGTGCGCGAGAGGCGACGGAGCGGCTCCGCGGCCCGCCGGACGCCCTCACCTGTTGAGGTGGCGGACGTCAGATTGTCCCTGGCCGTGGAACGTGTTCACGCAGGGATCGCTGTGCATATTGTGTGTCAGGTCAGCTGCATGGTGATTGTTGGTCATATCACGTCACGGGCGACTAGTCGTTGTAAGTCATGGCAGCCGGCCAGCTGGTGGGAATGTGCGATGCTATGTGTGGGGCTGGTGCAAGGTGCCTCTGCCTGGTCCCATCCGTGGTTTATTTGTTTTCCGGTTTCTTGTTGAGCGGCGATGAGGTGTATATTATGAAATCCATAAGGCGTGTTATCGTGCTGCTGCCGGCGTCGGTGACCACGTGTTCCAGGCGATTGCCATGCGCTTCGTATCTGCGTTTCTTGGTTTCGTGTTGCCTCCCTTGCCTCTTCGGTGATGTTGCGGAGTGTCTGTTGGTCACCGGAGGTGTCTTGTGCCTTCGACTTCGCGACACGACTGGCTCTCGTCGGTTGTGTCCTGCCTTTGAACGATTGAACGCATGCCGCCCGCACGTCCCCAAGGTAACCGCGCCATCTGCTGAGGACTCGCTTCCGCATTGCTCCAGCGCAACACCGGCCAACACCCATCATCCTTCTTTACGGTGGCCTGGAGCGTTTTATCTCGGAACTAGTCTGCTGAGGCTCAGGTCTGAGTCCATTTCGGTGCAGGTCCCCGTGTACGTCGCTAGCCATATCCAGTTAGCTACGGAGTAACTATTATTTCTCCAATGTTGCCGTATTACATTATCAAATATTCAGCGGGTACCCTATTGTCTGTACAAGATACGAAGAGTAAGAGCGCGAGAGAAAGTGATACATGTATACACATTTACATATATACATATATATATATATATATATACAAATATATATATATATATATATATATATATATATATATATATATATATATATATATATATATATATATATATATATATATATATATATATATATATATATATATATATATATATATATATATATATATATGTATATATATATACACATATACGTGTATCTCTTTAGATATAAAAGCATATACATAGGAAGAGAGAGAGGAAGGCGAGTGTGTGCGTGTGTGTGTACGCGTGTAAGAGAAGCCTTGTCTGCTTTAGTCCAAACAGCTATTCAATCCCTGTTTATGACGACTGCTTGTCCGTGCGTTGTTCAAGTATGTGCGCGCCTTCGGTCCCCAGACACTCTGCCTCTCTCGTTCTGTGTGAGGCAGTTCTCTCAGTACTGTGGTGCACAGAGAGGCAGCTGGAGGTGTCGCAGGACAACGTCAAACATGATGCGTTTATATCAAGAACACTGTGTTGCAAACTTAATGTACCTACGTAAATGTAATCGATAATGTGTACTGAAATCTGTAGAAACATTTTGTATCGATATCGGATGGTGTGTACTGTTTTGTTATTCAATATCAATGGAATAATATCCTTCCGATTTGTCAGACCGGTATCCGCTGGATTGCTGTGTGGTACGACGATGGATTTGATGTACTCTCGGTAATTTTTTACAGAGGAAATTACAATGGAGTGTTCATATTACTGATGCCTTGCTTCTTTGGCCTGTTCGGCATCCAAACAGGGGTGCCAGGCCTTCGCAAGTGTATCAAAAGTCCTCAGACCCAGCACAGCCAGCTATCACACATGCTGTGCTGCTTACAACTTCGGCAAGCTATTGCATTGACGTCATGAGCTAAGCGATTTTTGAGGGGTTTGAAACACCCCCACGACCCTTCGTTGGGATCGGTGAACAGGTGGCGATACTGGTGACCCTGTGATGGCACAGGTGGCTTGATGATAGGACCATCGAATGGTCGTTAGTCTCATTACAGGGCCACTCATTACATCAGTTAGTTACTGGTCCTGGCACAATCAACTATCACATGACGGACTACGTGTTCCATTACAGGTCCTATCGCAGGGTTACCTGTCTCAATACAGGATTAACTAGTCCTGTAACAGGGTCATCAGTCCCATCACAAGGTCATCTGTTCCACAGCAAGGCCAGCAGCCGCATCGTGGCATCATCTGTGCAACCAGGAGGTGCCCAATCCCATCACAGCGCCACCTGGCGGATTACACGGACATTTGTCCCATCAGTTGGGCATTGGTTTCATCACAGGGTCAACTGTCCAATTACAGGAATTCTGCCACAGCCTGAGCTGCCCGGAATTGTGTCAAACAGGCTTGCAGGCCCCTCGGAGGTCTTTTAGCCCACGGCGTCGGACCATGTGACGTCATTAAAATAGCTAGCCGACATGGTCACCTGCACATAATGCGGGTCATGATTGAATGTGCTATGTTTGAGGACTTGTAATACAGTTGTAAAGATTTTTGGCACCCCTGTCTAGATATCGGACAAGTCAAAGAAGTGAGAAGCTTTATGAATGCCCTTATTGCAGGGGTGGATACATGGGGAGGGCACTGGGGGCATGCGCCACCACCCTCCGGCTGGAAAATGGCGCTTTTCAGGGAGGGCTCGAGTGCACCCTCCCCTCGAAGTCTTCAGCCTCTTTGAGAAAAAGAGCTTTTCAGTGTGCTCGAGTGCACCTCTCGAATTGTCCAGCCAGAGGCGGCCCATGGAAGGAGAAGGCGCCCCTCCAAGTACTTTTGCGGCGGTGTCCCTCCGAAGAAATGGCGTCCTTCTGGACAGGTGGCTCCTCCATGGCAATTTCTGCATGCGCCGGTGCCTTATTGTAGCTTGGCACGGTCACGTTCACCATTCGCAGGCTACGTACTGAGGTGCCACAGGCGCCTTCACTGACCAACCATCGTACTGGTGATACACGACAAATATCGAGCTGGCGCTAGTCGAGCTGTCCAGATGGGCTGAGAGAGCCCTGTTCTGCCTTTACCGGATCAGTCAGCTCCACTTATTACATCGCTGCAACCGAGACCATGAGCTGAGCGACCTACCTGCCAAGTAGTAGACACAAAACTAGATGGATCTGTCCAGCCACTTCACTCGCGTAGCTGATTCCTAGTGAGGACGATGCGCAATGGAATTATCTCTTGTGTGTCCCCCCATGAACACTAACATGGTCGATCCACCCTCCCGACCATCCACGATTTTTACCGAATTATTTTCGTATTACATTTCACGACGCATTTTAAACTTATAATTACACCTATTCTAGTAATGCATTTCTACCAATTTTCCTCACAACGCTACCTCTAAATTACATGGACACATAGCTAGAAAGGGTCCACGATAACCGCCAGTACTGGCCGAGTCGGCACAGGTGCGGCCGACCGCCGGCCACGTGTGACGTGGCTACAGCATGTCACGTGACCTGCGTGCCCCGGGGCGGATCGGTCTACCGCCTCAATGACTGCAATGGACAATGCCGCTCTGAGCAGTGCTGTTGCATGCAATGAGTGGAAAAGCCGTGCGATGGAAAGAAGCGTGGCTCACCGTGCCATCGGCTGCAAATCACCAACACCACTCGGCACGGTGAAGTTCAGCCTGAGATAAGTGCATCCGGCAGTGCAGGCAAATTTCTGCTGAAACGGATTGGTCTTCAACGTGCGCTGAAGTCAATGTTGAAAGCGTTTATTCCGGAAGTGGATACCTCTCCTGAATGTGGTGCATGTATCTCAAATCCAATGTACTTCCGAGCTGCTGAAATCGATTTCCCTTATTTATTTAACGTCTACACTTCCTCCGTACGCACGTGCCGTTAACCCACGCCGTTTCGGGGTGGGGTGGGGTGGGGTGGGGAGGAGGTCTTCACCATAAGGTCTTCCGCGGATAGTAAAAAAACGTCTAATGGCAGCGAGCCAAAACCTGTAATTCTTTTTTCACATCAATTTGGCATGGTGTGAAGTCAACCATGGTCACAGAGTTAGTTAAGGTCAAGTGAGGTCAAGTCCCAAAAAAGAACTAGTCATGCTTTAGCGGGTAAAGATATTTGAAGGAAATTTTAAAAATTTTTTTAAAAAAAAAAAAATTAAAAAAAAAAAAAAAATAAAAAAAAAAAAAAAAAAAAAAAAAAAAAAAAAAAAAAAAAAAAAAAAAAAAAAAAAAAAAAAAAAAAAAAAAAAAAAAAAAAAAAAAAAAAAAAAAAAAAAAAAAATTATAAAAAAAAAAAAAAAAAAAAAAAAAAAAAAAAAAAAAAAAAAAAAAAAAAAAAAAAAAAAAGTAGGGGAGAGTTGGGTAAGACGGGCAGGGTAGGTAAGACGGGCACCAGGCCTGTAGCCTAAACTAGTAACGACATCTATCCCAAACTTAGCGAAGCAATTAGCAAGCTGACCCTCTTTCGGCTAGCGAAGCCACGGGTATGGACATTCCGTCGTTTTCGAGATATTATTCATAAACTAAAACTGTACATTGCTTTCCGAACTGAAAAATATTGTTTTGTAACGTCCTACGATCGTGTGTTTGAGACTTTTTCGCCCAACCTCTCACAGAGGCTTAATTTGAAGGGGTCTGATAAGCTGTGTATATCGGTGTTTTGTTCCGGAAAGATGGCGGCGAAGGAACTCGTTTTGTATTTGGTGATGCTCGAATGGGGCAAAACGGGCAAATATGAAAAAATTGCCCGTCTTGCCCCATCACATTACTTTTGTACAAAATGTGTTGTAGTATGAGTCAATAAGATCAAATGTAACCTTTTCCTCATTAAATCCTAAAAGAAGAAAAAGTAGTACTTAAAAGCAGTGTTTCGGAGCCGGATGTTGGTTTTTTCGTCACCGGCTCCGAGGTGGTAACGGCTTCGGCAGTTGAGGGGGCCCATAGGGGTTGGCCGAGGGGCCCCAGGGGCTGGCCGAGGGGGACCACAGGGCCGAGATGGGGCCCATAGGGTCGAGAAGGGGGCCCATCACTGGATATCGCTTCTCCCCCCCCGGTCAGCAAGATAACCGCTAGACAGGGCCAATTTGTGCATGGTGGCGGGACCCCAGATATATCGCTTTCCACCCCCCCCTCCCCCCGTCAGCGATATATCGGCTACATAGGCCAATTTCCATTTCCTTAGGTGGCGGGCCATTAGAAACGGGGGGGGCAGTCCAGGCACAGGACTTGTCGACCGGGAGGGGAGGGGGGAAGCGATGTCGGCTCTGAGTCCTGGGTTATCGTCTGGTAGTTTTAGGAAAATGCTGCGACCGGGGAGTAGGAAGCAATGTCGTCGTCGGCTTGGTATCCGGTGGTGTTTGTATTATTGACCGGTTGTTTTGGGGGATCGACCCCCCTGATTTTCAAAGTGGGGTCCGACCCCCCCCGGTGGCGACGCCCATGGTTTTAACTATTACTTTTTCCTTCTTTTCAGGTTTAATGGGGGAAAGGTTACATTTGACCTTATTCACTCTTTCTAGCATAATGACCCTCATATCCAGCCTTCAAAGATTAAAGTGGTTGTAGTATATTTGACGGCCAGTGATAGCCCCGATCGCCATTTCCTTGGATCCGACTCTGCTAGCAATTTCCAATCCTTAAATTCCTAATCGAGCTTCCCTCTCTTCTTCAGAAACAATGACTCGAGTATACAAGCGGAAAACAACACGAGGTCAATGGACGAGGGACTCGATGCTAAGAGCGGTGGAAGCCGTGAATCGGGGCATGTCCGTCCTGAGTGCTGCAACCGCACACGGCGTGCCGAGGAGCACATTGCAGCGTCGGGTGTGGGGAAAGTGTGCGCTGAAAGCGCCATTAGGGCCCAAGAAAACTGTTTTCAATCCATCACAAGAAAGACAACTGAAAGAACATGTTCTCAAGATGGAAAGCATGTTCTTTGGTCTGACACCAACCGATGTTCGTCGGCTTACCTTCCAGTACGCTCAGAAGAACAACATTACCAACAACTTCAAGGATGGCATGGCAGGAAAGGATTGGCTGCGCGGTTTCCTGACTCGTCACAAGGACCTGACCCTAAGAACCCCGGAAGCGACATCAGCAGCACGCGCCAAAGGATTCAACAAGCCAGTTGTGTCCAAGTATTTTGACCTCCTGGAGGAAGCAAGCGAACGAGTGAAGGGTCCACATGCCGTCTACAATGTGGACGAAACCGGTGTTACGACTGTTCAAAGCAAGCCAAGCAAGGTACTTGCGCAAAAGGGGAAGAAGCAGGTCGGCAGCTTGACTTCAGCGGAAAGAGGGGAGCTGACGACGGCAGTTGTATGCATGTCGGCAATGGGAAACTTCGTGCCACCCATGATGATACTCCCAAGGGCCAGAGTGAACAAAAATCTAGAGGAGGGTGCGCCACCTGGGACGGCGTTTGAGTACCACCAATCGGGATGGATGCAAACGGCCATTTTCACACGTTGGTTCGAGCACTTCTTGCGACACGCCAAGCCTAGTGCAGAAGAGCCAGTGCTTCTGATACTGGACGGTCATCTGACACACACCAGAAATCTGGACGTGATCCAACTCGCGAGAGCCAACCACGTGACTATTATAGTCATTCCGCCACACACGAGTCACCGGCTACAGCCACTCGACGTAGGCTTCATGAATCCGCTGAGTACGTTTTATGCGCAAGCGCTCGAGAAGTTCCTCCGGCAAAATCCTGGCCGAGTGGTCACACTGTACCAGATCGCGCGCCTGTTCTGTGAGGCCTACCTCAGGGCTGCAACGCCATCCACAGCAATCAACGCCTTCAAGAAATGCGGGGCCTACCCTGTAGACAGACACGTCTTTGGTGAGGAGGACTACGCTCCGTCTGAAGCAACCGACATGCCGCTTCCTGCTACCTCCAGCTCCGCATATAATGAGCCTTCAAGCATGGCGAGTGACACACGAGTCACGGCAGCGATCGGGTCACCGACCACGGCAGCGATTGGGTCACCGACCACGGCAGCGATCGGGTCACCGACCACGGCAGAGATCGGGTCACCGACCACGGCAGCGATTGGGTCACCGACCACGGCAGAGAGGGGCTCGCTGGAGTACAGTCCCGCGGATATTTTGCCGCTTCCGAAGGCAAACCTCCCAGGACCCTCTGCTTCTTCAAGGAAGAAGAGGAAACCATCGGCGCCAGTCATTCTCACCAGCTCTCCAAGCAAAAAGGACCTGGAAGCTAGCCTGTCACAATCATCATCATCAAAGAAGACAGGAGGCGCAAAGAAAAAGGCAAAACTAGTCGAAAAGCCGAAGACAAGGGGGCTGAAGAGCCGCAAAAAGAAGACGAAACAATGGTTCCCTGCTTATACTGTGGAGGAGCCTTCGGTGATTCAGTCGCCGGTGAAGGATGGGCTTGCTGCTCTGGCTGCAAAAAATGGGCTCATGATGAATGTGCTGGATTGGGTGACAACGACACCAGCTTCGAGTGCGAGTTTTGCTCCTCCTGAGCTGGCTTTATGAACTGATGTGCATATTGAGCCGATTGTCACATACGTCATGATGTGTTCTCTATTTGATCACATAAAATTTCCGAATAATCACAGCCAAAATCCGTTGATGATTCACATGTTTCTAATACACATTTGGCGTTCAAAATGTAGTGTTTATCGCCGAAGAAATATGTGATTTGTGGAAGTTCAGGCACCCATGTTTGGTTGTCTTCGATCTCATTTTGAATTTACGCTCCTGCCTGAGTTCAGTTTGGCAGCTTGCGTAGCTTGTTCAGCTTGAGTCCTTTGGATTCTCAAGCTGTCTGTGTGCATTTGGCATTCACAAATCAGCCTGCATTTCCACAGGAGTTTCGTTTCGTAAAGCGTTTCTCTGAAATACAGATGCCGTTTTAAAATGAAATACAGCACGGAAGCTTACATATATATATATATATAGATACAAAAATCGGGTCGAGGGTTCATGTCAGTAGTATAGCAACAAGGCTAATACAAAAGCAACAAGAGCTGTTCAGATACATACAATTTTCGTAATTTAGGCCCCCCAGTAGGTATGTATTATAATGAAAACCTATGTCGTTGAGAATGCACATTTATTCGCCAAGGAACATTCGCCTATTATGCTATCATGATCGCTAACATATCATCTTGCTTTTCAGGATTTAAAGCGCGCAAAAACACATATATGTGATCAGATAAATGTATGCCCGTTATGCCCCACATGGAAACCCATCTTACCCCACCTGGTGGGGTAAGACGGGTTTTTGCAGACTCTCGCGGGAAACGCTCCCATTTGCACACTAATGCATGGAAACTGTTGCAACCTCGGACATACCTGCATAAATGTGTAGGCATGTCTGAGGCCAAATAGCAAGGCTATCGTGACACCGGTTCCTGAGATATGAAGCGTCAAACACTAGCATGCCCGTCTTACCCAACTCTCCCCTAACGTCAGTTTTTAAAATGAATTCTGAGGTGGTTTCTGGCTCTACTCGTCGAGCGCTTTCCGATGACACCTCTGATTTTTTTATGCGACGCTTAGTTTGAAGGTTAGAGGAGTTAGGGGAGGCCGCGGGTTTAGTTCATGCAATTTTTGTGAAGCATAAAATAACTTACCACTTTGGAAGGGTAGCGCGGAGATAGCTACATCGATGCAAAGGGTAGACCTAGTTTCATCACGAAAACACTTTTTCGTCGCATCCTCAGGGCTTCCCACTAGAGTGCAACACATCGCGTAACTACGGGTTCATCAACTTACCCCACTATTGGGGTAAGTTGTTACGGACGATGGGGGTAGGTTTTATAAAAATGTAAGTGAAATAAAGTATATCATATATACGTGCCATTTGCTTAGGGAATCTAAAAGGACCATATTTTACGCTTATAATAATAACCCTGGTTTAAGTCCTGGCTAGTCATAGCTAATGGTTTATGTCATTTATGGAAGGCGCAAAAGTTAGTTCGGTAGCTGCACATTTTCATTTTTTTTTCGTCAGGTGAGAAATGCTGGTAGAAGTATTGAATAACTACCAGCCCACAAAACAGTATTACGGTCTTTTGTTGCTACCGGCTGACGAAGGTGATGCACGCTGTATCGACTTACACCGCAGGTCTTCTGGTGTAGGCTGCTACATATTATGAAACTTTGCATGCACAGTGTAGCGACAAACGATAAAAGCATTTTGCCGTTGCAAAGCTAGGTGAAGAAGGTAATAACAGGTACCTAAAACATTAGCAAGTGGGGGAGGTGTGAGAAATTAAGAGCGAAGCTCGGACATTCAAATCTTACTTTCGCTCCAAAAATGTGCCACATGGACACCAAACCGCAGCCGCGAGTCGCTTCTTTTTGCTGCGAGAAGAGGGTGCCATTAGCAACATGTGTGGTAGCCACGGTAACCGGTTTCGTACTTTTGAAGTAAGCGCTGTTGTATCAACCATCCCGTGCATCAAGTAGACCCGATCTCCCCTATATAATTGTAGACGGGTGACGTCATGGTCCCGCGCGTCGCCAAGGCGACGCGTGCCTTCCGATTGGCTTGTTGCTTTCGCGCCGAAAGATCCCCGGCCGCAGGAGTGTGAGAATAAAGCTGGCGACGGGCGGACGTGCGGTCCGCCCGTGCGGGTTGGACTCGAAAGCTGTCATACGTGTTTGCAATTCGGACCCAGCGACTACATAATGATCCCCACTCCGAAGACGGGCTGTGAGGATCTGACGGGAAAGGCTGTTCTGACGGCTACTATTCCGAGCTATTTCCAGGCAACGGTGTTTTAGGGATACCAGGAGTGACGCATTGGTGGCTTCAGCCCTTGGATACACCAATGCTTTTTAATATCCCGAGGCCCCTCCATTGTCTTAGAGTCCATTCACGTAGCACCGGGAACCCTCTGCTTCGTCTCTGACCGTAGTTCTGGAACATCTTCATCGGTTTGAGGCTCGCTAAGTCAGCTCTGAGTATGAATATGAGTAGCTCCATAAGCGTGAGCCAAAGTTGACTCAGTGGCCCTGCACGTTCGGCCTGGGACCTCTCCGTCGGATCAGGATACCATCCGACCTGCAGGAGGCCCCTCTTTCAACAGTTTGGATGTCCTCTATCATGCGATGTGCCACCTGTGTGGTTTCGCCCCCCCCCCATTGGCCCAAGGGCTCTTCATGCCGGCTCTGGGCCCTCTCCGACGGTCAGGGGTTCTTCAATGGCTGCCGGTCCTTTCCGTCGGCACATCAGCCCTCCTTAGCGATCCAGGACCTCCTCTATCAGACTGGATGCCTTCTTTCAACATCTTGGGCCACCTCCATCAGCCTTGAACGGCTTGGAACCCATCCGTTGGTCCAAGGGCCCTTTCTGACCGTCCGAGGTCATCTCCGGCAACTAGGCCCCCTCTGTCGTCTCAGGGGCCCATTTTGACTATCCAGGGCCATTTCAGGCAGGCCGAAGGCCCATTTTCAAAAGCTTGGGTGCTCTCCATCATGTTAGAGGCCCTTCTTTCGGCTTGGGCCCTGCAGTCAGCCCAGGACCCTTTGCATTGGTTCAGGGCCATTTTCGTCAGCCGAGGGCCTTTCCAACGATCCGGGGCCCCTCCATCGACCTAGAAGCCTTTCACGTTGGCCCAACCCAGGGCACTCAACATCTTCCCGAGGGCACTGTCCGATAACTCGGGGCCCTTCCATCGACCCGAGACCATTTTTGTCAGCCTGGGCCTATTTTGTCGACTCAGGGACCTTTCACGTCGAACCAGGGGACCTTGCAGGGCCTCTGACTCTCCATGGGGCGGCTTCCCCTTTCGCCCATTGACGCCGCCGCTGACTTATAATATCACAAAAAACTATCCATGAGCCATGAAAAAAAACATTCTTTGACGTCATTTTGTGGCCGTTATTTACTAAAACACACACTTTGAGCCACAGACTCGTTGTTCTTGAATCGTTGTCGGTACTCAGCGGGTGTTCGGCCTTGGGTTGTTTTGTGTCGTACTCGTTGTGGGTGTTGGTAATCTTTTAATTAGCTTTGCAATGGTTTGAAGCATATTAACAGTGTGCTATTTTATGTGGACACATCTCTTAGGGTGAGTTAAATGCTTATCGTGGTTTCCGGTCATCCTGCTTCTAATAGAAACCAAACTAGTAGAAAGAGCCGAGTTTGCTAGGACTGCAGAAACTGCCAATTTCCTATAGCGTATTTATTTTGCCATATAGGTAATTCCATGTTGATCTTGAACTGAAAACTCAGGCCAGGTTTCCAAGTTTTCTGGGAGCCAGTAGCTTAAAGTTGTCATGAACTTGATGTGTAATACCATCTACCTAGGTACCTATGCCTATGTCTATTTTGGAACCTTATTGTGTTGCCACAGCAGTGAATTTGCAGTTTAAGGCCATTTTTGACTTCTTAGCAGGGTGGGAATTAAGGCACTTCTTAACCACTTAACCACTTTGGGCGCAAAATGACCACAGCAGTTGATGCGCCCTAAAGCCCAAATAACTAACTAACTAACTAACCACTTTTTGTAGCAGTCAGCAGCCAGACCACAGCTTCACACACTCCTATCAATCTCAACCACCTGGAATTGCAGACAACTGTGCCAACAGCACTTGCAAGATGCTGTACATGCACACTGAGTACAATGTTCTCTGGCTCTGGAGCTACGTCTCTGAAAACCTGTTCTTGCTACCCATATAGTGGGAAAATTTGACAATTTAAGAGACATCTCTCCAGAGTCCCGGAGGCCACTGATCAGAATTGGATGCGTTAGCATTTTCTGTTCTGAAATCTGTCTGTCAACCAATCAATGTAAGGTATTTTATATGATGTCATAACCATTAGCAACTGAACACATGGTTAACAGTGTCATACTGCAAACACAAGACCTTGACTGATTCTTTTGCTATGCACACCTTACATCCAACTGTGGCATTTGCTGTAGCAGGGTTGAGTTCATATTACATAGGAAATTGGTTGTGTAGGTAGCAGGGTGGGAATTAAGGCACTTCTTAAGAAATTTTATCTCTGAAAACATTTTTGCACTCCGGGTTCATACTGGATAGGATGGGCTTCACATGTACTCTGACACAAATGTGGGAACAAAGATATCAATAAAAACAAACACAGAACGACACAAAAATGCCGGTTATTCCACTTAGTCACCACTCAAACTAACCACTTTTGAAGCAGTCAGCAGCCAGACCACAGCTTCACACACTCCATCAATCTCAACCACCGGAATTGCCGACAACAACGTGCCAACAGCAACTTACAAGATGATGCACATGCATACTGAGTATACTGTTCTCTGGCTTTGTAGCCATGTCTTGGAAAACTTGTGTTCCTGCCACCCATATAGTGGGAAAGTTTGACAGTTTTAAGAGACGTTCTCCAGAGTCCCTGAGGCCACTGATCAGAATTGGCTGCGTTAGCGTTTTCTGTTCCGAAATCTGTCCGTCAACCAATCAATAGTCGGTTTTACAGCGGCAATTTGCTCTCCCGTCTAGTCGCTTTACATCCTTCGAAGTCATTCCTTGCTTCAACTAAACATTCCAGACATGAACTAAAAAAGTACATTGAAGAACATTTATTATTAACAAGAATTGATTTACTCAATTTTCTAAACTTTTTCATTGACAAAACTTGTTTCTTGGTGGTGAGAATAAAACGATTTTAGACTGATTGTTTTAGTATAATGTTCCTTAAACCATTTTATATTCCGAAACCTATATCCCAGTACGCGGCAGGCAACACATCAGTCGGTGCATGAGCGTCCTACTCGTGGGATGTGTTGTGATTATTTATTAGTTGTGCGGCGTGAGCATGTCGGCAGTATCAGGTGTGGATTTATAAACTTGGTTGACATCGATTAAGTGTACTTTTGTGATCATTTTCTCTACCGTTGCTCAGGAAGTTCGCTTATAACCGCATCCTTCGCTAATTTAACCACAGTGCAAATTTGTCATCTGGCAGTCATCCGTCCGCTGCCAGATGCCGTAGAGTTGAGTGCAGTCTCGACGTAAATTAGAAAGCGTATTGCAATTTGCTGATATTCGTAAGTTTAATTCTACTTATTTCAGCAGCGTCAATAGTAAAACCTATTTCGTTATCAAAACTGATGTGAGAATTATATTTGCTGGTCGCTTTTAATTTATGCAGATTACTATGCCGGGTCTTCTCCCTCTATCTCGTTCCTGAGACCACGTGACCTGGGAGCAAAGTTCCGCTGTAAAACCGACTAATGCAAGGTAATTTTTATATGATGGCATAACCATTAGCAACTTTGAACACATGGTTAAGTGTCATACTGCAAACATAAGACCTTGACTGATCCTTTGCTTTGATTACATCCAACTGTGGTGTGTGCGGTAGCAGAGTTGCATTTGTGTTACGTAGCAAATTGGCTGCGTATGTGGGTATGCGCTCTGAGCTGAAGGTGAAGTGTGAAGTATTTTTGTTTGTTTTTCATATGGCTAGCCTTGTACTGAGACCAACAGTTAAAGGAAATCACATTGCTCCTGTGAGTTATGAGAGACGAAACAGTGCTGATTATTAAAAGTCACTGCCAGGCGGTGCCATCCATTGTTCACTTCTTTGTCCCTATGTTTTTACATTTGATTTGACCAAAAATTAGAATGCATATAACATATGCATATTATGTAGGCACTGATTACATAAGTTTTATCCAGTCAGTTACTGGTAAACAGATTCCATGCTTAAAAAATAATGTCCATGAAAATGTACTCTGGAAGAAGTCGGTATGCACTCCGACTCCCAACACGGAAAGTAAGTTTCCCACTCTGCTTCTTAGGATTTCTTTCTCCACTGCAATGAAAGAACCACATTCATGTTTATGAATGTGGTTAAGATGATGGGACCACTCATTTTCTCTGGAAATGTATACTTTTCAATTGGCAGGGAGAATAGAACCAAACAAGGGGTTTGGAGTTGGAAAGGATAAAATGTAAAACTTGGGCCACTTTTGTTCTTCAGAAATGATGTGCTGTGGTTGGAACTGGTCACAGAAATAAAAGTTTCTGGACTGACTGCATAATTTAACTCTGTAGGTTGTAGGAACTATGAATTATAATTAAGTATTGATATTATTAAAGCATATTCAGCAAAAAAGCAAACCAATGTAAGTCCAGCATATATAAGTGCTTTTTGCAGCTTTCATCTTGAGTTTTATATTCACCATGTCCTATGGTCAATGATGGCAGTTTCCTATAGCAGTTTCCTATAGCAGTTTCCTATAGCAGTTTCCTTTCCAGTGATTCAGTTTCCAGACCCAAGTGGCACCTCTGGTGACCGGAGGGAAAGCTTTGCTGCTACTTGAGTGGGGAGGGGATGCAGTCATGAAATCTGAGGAGAGCCCATAGTACTACAATGGAGCTGCTCAGTCTTAATGAGTGGGGACTGGTGGATTAAGAGGGAAGCTGTGGCATGCGGTTCCCATTCAACTAGAAAATGGCACCCCTCCAGGATGATTGAGTGCATTCTGCTCAACAAGTTCTTTTTAGAGATGGTGCCCATCTCAGTATAAAAGCCACTGCCCTCTGTGGATTTGGTGCCCCTTCTGGACACTGAAGTGCACCCCTCCCCATACTGAACAAGTTTTTCAACCAGTGGCTCCAGTCCAGAGAAAATGGGCCCCTCCACAACAGGTATCCTTGACCAGAATTCCTTAAAATTGACAATATTAAAAAATTACTAAGCCTAGCACATATTCATTTTGTGCAATAGCTATCATAAACAAAGAAAACATCTCTGGCATCTTCCCCCAATCTGGGAACGAGGGCCAGATGATTCTCAGGGATACAATGAATATGTGTTGTGCACCACAAATGTTACATTTGTGGTGTAGTTTTAGTTTTAGTTTTAGTTTTCAATTTTCTTTAATTTGTATTCTTCAAATAGGTAGAACAGACAGCAAAATGTTGCTTGAAGTCAACTTGCCCTATTTCAAAAATGCTTAATTTAGTCAGCATGTTAAATTTTAGCCTTAACATGCACACTGGAGAGGGGGAGGCAAAATCTGCCCATCCCTCTGATTTTTCATAAATAACTCAAGATTTTACTAGTCGATATACTCCATTTTTTGTGTACCTGCTTATAAATGTCCAGCACATCGCTTGAAACAAGATAAACGATTGTTGGGCAATTTTTTTTTCTAAAGTCGGAGACTGTCAAAGTAAAAACATTTCGTGGCATGAGACCACACAAATTGGTGCTGATGCGCTTCCTGTATATCGGCAAAGGGGAAGTGTTCATGGCAATGCTAGCGACTTGTTTGATGTATATTGTTATGCAATATTGTTTAAAGATCATGCCAGGTCACCGAGGTCAACTCAGGTCAAGTTCATGGCAGGTCAATGGAACTGTTTCCATACTTCATTAATGTACTTCAGCCCTTTCTTGGTGAAGCAGATTGCACCGGCCACCCGCCGGTCCGGCGGGCGTCCCGGTTCCGGTAACTGGAATATTTGACCCAATCAAGTGCTGATATATAGGTGACCTGAGATCAAATGCTGGATATATAATCTGTATTGCATCATGGGTTTTTTCCCAAAGCATCATTGATGCCAATTTTGTTCCATTTAATCATAATCTCAGCGATCCATGACCATGTTAAACCAAGGCACACAAAAAAGACCCCCAAGATTGGGCAGGTTAATCACTATTGGAAATACATCATATTAATTTGGAATATGTATGCTATTTCTCACTGAAAGGCATTGTAAAATAACATTGTAAAATATCACAAAATCATGTCCAAATTACACTATTTGTAGTTACAAACCAAAAACTTTGTGGAATGTGATTTAATGCAATGTGTGATTTGCATCATAATGTTTGTTAACAAACTGTGCGAGTACAAAAACAAAGGTGAAATTAACCTCTGTTGGTTTTAGCTCACCCAACATCCATAGGTTTTTAGATAATCCAACATTTGTGTGTTTTAGGCAATGCAACATCAATGGGTTTTAGGTGATCTGAAACATGAGTAGTACAAAAACAAAGGTGAAATTAACCTCTGTTGGTTTTAGCTCACCCAACATCCATAGGTTTTTAGATAATCCAACATTTGTGTGTTTTAGGCAATGCAACATCAATGGGTTTTAGGTGATCTGAAACATGAGTAGTACAAAAACAAAGGTGAAATTAACCTCTGTTGGTTTTAGCTCACCCAACATCCATAGGTTTTTAGATAATCCAACATTTGTGTGTTTTAGGCAATGCAACATCAGTGGGTTTTAGGTGATCTGAAACATCAGTAGGTTAGGTTAGGTTATTTGTTAAGTGCTGTATTCTTCATTATATATTAGTCCACCCCCCCCACACTTTTCCTATATTTTATTGGGGAGAGAGGGAGGAACATGTATGTGCATCATCAAAAATATGTTTTCTGATGTTTTTGAATGTTACTTGGATGAATTTGATTTTCTTTCCTTGGAAAAATGTTTGCTTAATTGATTTATAAATATTTCAACTTGAATTTATGATGTCCTGAAAGGCTGTCATTTTGAAAGAAATGAATATCAAATTCATCAAGAGCAGGAACATATCCTTATTCATTTCTCAGTGCTGTTTTTCCCAAATATATATTTCTCAATTTGGTGTTAATAGCAATAATTAGTCACCACTCTGGGATCATTTTCTTTTTGGGTACCTGCAAATCACTGGTATGAGTGAACCTCCCAAGCTAAAAAAAGATAAGAGTCAGCATTTTATGAACAATTACCAATTATAGGACTTGTGAACTAGATAAGGTAATATCTGCCCGCAATCCTTGTGCCCATGACTCTCACTGCAAGTAAGTGCCTTTTCAGGCAAAAACAATCCATCCTGGATTGGTGTACCTTTCAATTTAGGTTTCTGTTTGTTGTAGTTCTGCCACTGCCACTTCTGTTCTGTAGTTCTGCCACAGGGACAATGAAGGATAATTTGGCAAATATTCCAAATTTTAACAGGGCAGACTTTGACCGCATGAGAGAGGCTTTAAGTGTCATAAAATGGGAAGAATAATTTTTTTATTTAAATGCCTGTGAAATGTGGGAAAAGTTCAAATCTTACTTGAGGGAAATTCAGATTAGACATGTCCCCCAAAAGCAAAGGCACAAAAGAAGGGTAGGAAAGCCAGCATGGCTTACACCAGATTTGATGAGATCAATTAAGGCTAAGAAAGATGCATTTAGAGTATTTAAGGAAGCTTCAAATATCGTAAATCTAAGGTCGTATCAAAAAGCTAGAGATGCTGTGAAGCAGAAAACCAGAGCAGAAAGGCGAGCAAAAGAATTGGATTTGGCTAGGAACTGTAATGGGGACAGTAAAAAGTTCTTTAGTTTCTACAAGCTAAGTAAAGTTTCATGCACAATTGGTCCACTGGAAGTAAATGGGGCTATATTGAGTGAGGATGGTGAGATGGTTGAGGAGCTGAGCAAGCAGTTTAATTCAGTGTTTACAGTGGAGGATGTGACAAATCTGCCAACCCTGAACCACAGTTCAGTGACACGTTATCAGATACACGATGTTGATTTCATTGATAGTGATGTTGTTTTCAATTATATCAGAAAAATAAAGCCAAACAAAGCAGCAGGACCTGATGGAATATATGCTAGGGTATTGCGGGAAGCTGAAAAGGAACTGGCAATTCCACTTAGTATAATATTTTGTAGATCAGTTTCACAAAATGAAATTCCAACAGATTGGAAAAGGGCAAATGTAGTTCCTATTTTCAAGAAAGGAGAAAGAGGGAAAGTTGAAAATTATAGGCCAGTAAGCCTCACATCCCTAGTCTGCAAGGTACTCGAATCAATTATCAAGGATAGAATAGTTAGTTTTCTGGAAGGAAACGGATTGATTCAAGATACTCAACATGGGTTTAGAAAAGGGAGATCGTGTCTCACAAATCTCTTGGACCTTTTAAATTTTGCTGCAGAACAATTTGATCAGGGAAATCAGGTTGATGTAGCATATCTTGACTTTAGTAAAGCCTTTGACAAGGTACCCCATAAACGGTTAATGGTGCAGCTTCAGGTCCATGGTATTGCAGGTAGCATCCTAAAATGGATAGAGTTATGGCTTTCAGATAGACAGCAGAGAGTGATGCTAAATGGTACAAAGTCATCATGGCAAAATGTTCTTAGTGGAGTCCCTCAGGGGTCGGTACTGGGGCCACTATTGTTCATTATATTTGTGAATAGCATTGAATGTGGCCTAAGCAGTAAGTTTTGAAATTTGCGGATGATTTGAAGATCTTTAGGGCAATAACAGGGCACAATGAGCAGGTTTTGCTGCAGAACGACTTAGACAAGCTTGTGAAGTGGTCCGAAAAATGGCAAATGAAGTTTAATTTTGATAAGTGCAAAGTCATGCATCTAGGTAGGCAGCATATGAAGGCGCCATACTTGATGGGTGGCCAAGTACTATCTGTGACTCAGCAGGAGAAGGACTTAGGTGTCATTTTGAACACAAAATTGGGGGCATCAGAACCAGTGAAAATAATTTAACCATTTTGCATGGAAAATCACAGTTAATGAAAGTTTTAGGTTTTCATCCTTGGTGATGACTTTCATCTTTTCATAAACATATTACAAACACAGATGGTCATTGTTGTGATGGAAATAAAGTGCATGTTTGCAATGTTTTCATCCTTGTCTTTTGTTTTTCCAGCAGGTATCAATAGTCTCACTCTCAGGTGAATATAAAATGAGCTTTGAGACAAATGCATATCATCACAAAACCTAAGGGACCTGTAGTGAAGATGTTCCTGGCAGGCTGAAAATTATTGTACAATGAACTAGATGTGTCTATCTTCATGAAGCTAGGCATGAAGTTCACAGTGTATCCTCACATTCAGAGGATTATATAGCATGATGAACATAAGTGCAGCAATCTATGAATATGCATGAATCCATGAAATACACACTCATACCATGCATCTTTAAAAAAAACATGTGAAGCTGTAGCATAACCAGAAATTAGGCCGAGCTGACGCACTTAAGGGCTGAATCATGACATTGGCCAAACCCAAGTAATTGTCAGCTAATGCAGGGGGGATTTGGAGCAAGCGGGTGGGGGCATCACCAGCCTAGATAGCCTGATATGAACTAAAATTATCCTTTATTCATGCTCTTCAGAAAAACAGGGAACATTTTATGTGCAGAAAAAGTATTGTTTTAAACTAGAGCTTGCACCTAAACCATACAAATCAGGTGTTTTTCGTCAGCGATTTATTAAATCTTACACAACCCAAGCTGACTGACAACGGGCTGGCTGGATCCACCCATGAGCTGAACCCTTAACAGCGTTAAATCTCATGACTGAGTAGTATCTCAGCACTGATTACAGACAAAGAATGCAGGTATACAAATCTACATTAATAAATACAGAAATTCCCAAACCTGGATCCTATTCGGCGACTTACGAGGGCTCAGCTTTGTTTTTCGTAGTCTTGTGTGCGTCACAATTGTAGGCATGTATTTTGAAGAAAAATAGAATTGATAAAATGTTCCGATATTAATATATGATTCTCTTCAGATGTAAACAGAGAAATAAAGTTAGAATTGTTTCTTCATTTATCTTAACCTTACACTAATAAATTTCACAAATACTGCAAATATTAGCAAACATTGTTTATCAAGAACATGGGATGACAAATTTCATCCTTAGGCTGGCACATTCCAGGAGGATGAAAAACACATGAAAATACAGGTGAATTTGTGAATGAATACTGGCGAGCATGATGGATAAATCAAAGATCAAAGCAAATATTTGAACGTCTCATGATTTTCTACACATTATAAAAGGACAATAACGCTCTGCCGCGCGCGGTACAAGGAATTATTCATATGTTCATCTGTGGGCTTTTTCGGCCAGTCTGAAGGATGAAAAATCCAGGTAAACGCGGGGCTTGATATACGGAAGTGCTACGAATAAATCGCACAACAACTGGGATTTTCCAACTCTCCGTTCATTTTAGTGCGTGAAAATTAGCACAAAAACACTTCCGAAGGTCTTCCTTACGTGCCATATTTTTTACAACGCAAGAGCTCCTGACGTGTGGATGCTTGGAAAGTATGCTGCAAATGGAGACCAGTTCCTGTTGGTGATATGGCAAGGGAATACTATAACTGGACAAAAATATAATTATTTCAAGTTCATTTTCTGATTTGAGCACACAAAATACTCGACATGTGCACATTTAAGTGAAAATTATGATGTTTTTCAATCGCCATTTGTCGATAGCTCACTGGCTTTTTCCTTCGTCACAGGTAACAACCTGAATGCCATAATTCTCCCTTGTAGTGGAAATATTTGATCCTAGTTTTTTTCATGGCATTCTTTATATTGTTCCAAGTCCTTTCCAGTATAATAGCCTCCCAGCCGTGCAGGTTAAATATAAAAAAATAAATTGCGAAGTGTGCATTGTGTCCTGTGGCACTATAATTTGTCACGAAAGCGCAAAACATCGCTGCGCTGAATTTTGTTTATATTCCATTGTTTTCATAGCCTTGCATTTGGCATATACGTGCATACAGTGCAGCGTAAGTTCTATGTGTACTGCCTTGAGCGTTGTTAACCTTAAACCACCTCATCCGCCTCATCCTACATTGCACAGATGTGTGGTACAATGTAGATGATGAATATCTCAATCTAGATTGGTGGTATATTAGTGGCATATCTGCGTGTGCTGTTCGAAGGAAAGCATATGATCGAGGTAGGACGAGTGGATTCTAAGGTTGTTCTGCTTTGTTGGGAGGGGGCAGATTCAGAGCTGAATGAGGCAGAAATAGATATTGTAGGGGAGAGACAGTATTGGATCTAAGGAGGCCGAATGGGCCGCCCCCCATGCCCAAAGGGGAACGCCACCTCATCTGCTAGAATGCTACCCCTCTAGCCTCCTTTCCATCCCCTAATGTTGAAGTGCCATCCATCCGGGAGGTCGGAGTGCATCCCCTCCTCCCCCCTCTGGTCCCTGCTTCCTAGGAAGGCAAGTTAGTGCCACCCAAGCACATCTTTAGCTTCCACCAGCCCCACAGCTTAAATTCCTGTATCCGACCCTATTTGAGACTGAATTATGTGATGCTGCATATTCCTACAGGGGAGGAGCCTTAAAGTGTTGCAAGGTGTGGACAGGGCAGGAATTATGGATCCAGCACCCAATTATATTGGCATGAGGACAAGTTTAAAAGAAACTATGAATTTACAAAAGAAGTAGTTAAAAGAAGTAGCTAAAGAAGCATGAAAGATAATGAAACTATGAGCCACATGGGCCAATGGCATAGGAACAGGGCAGTTCCCCCCCCCCCCTCCAGCTTTGAAGCTGGTGGGCATTACCTGCCATCTTTTCATGGTCTGAGCACCCAGATCTCTCTCCCCCCCACAGTAGAAAACATTTCAGTCTCATAGCACATCCTGCCGCCTCACCCCCCCCCCCCCACATAAAAAAATGTTCCTTATGGCCCTGACAGGGGCCATCTTGGTTACACTTTGTGGACACTAAGAACTAGTTGTCCACAACATTTGTCGATTAGTTATCCATGAAATAAGGAAAGGAAATTCTTTTCTCTGTTTAATACCAGTCTATGCTATTTTTATAGACTGCTATGCATACTGACAATGCCAATTGTGCGTGATAGCTGGTTCCAATGTTAACTACCCTGCTGGTAAAGAAAGACTGTCTTGTCTTTATCCTGATATGGTTAACTTTGATTTTGAATTGATGTTCTCTAATAACTAATTGTATAATTTGTATTATCCTAGAGATGGATCTGTTGCAGACCATGAATAAATTTAAATACCTTGATGAGACCTTCTCCCCTTATTTTTCTGTATCTAAGTGTATGCACATTCATATCTTTTTTAATCTCGTCTCATATGGTAGGTTGCTCAAATTACTAATCCTCGTTTGCACTCTCTCTAAATATTACCAACTTTTTCCATAGCTATAGGGGATCAAGCTCCATTATTTAAAATGTGCCCTGAAATTTTGTTATTGCTTCTTTTGTATGTTGTCCATAATTTGTGGACACAATATGATGTACACAATTTTGTGTTCACAATAACACCTATGTCCTTCTGTTGAGTCGCAGCTAGTACTTGGCTACCCATCAAGTATGGATTCCTGATATGCTGTCTACCTACATGCATTATTCGACACTTATCAAAGCTAAATTTAAGTTGGCACTTTTATACCTTTTCAATCCTATTTACGAATATTGTGACCAATAGTGGTTCCAGTACTGACCATTGCAGTACTTCACTAAGAGCATCTTGTCATGAAATCTTCATGCCACCTAGCACCGGGGACGAGTGGTCTGGGGTAAGATGCTCGTCTCACAATCGAAAGATTGTGGGTTCGAATCTCACCTGTCGCTACTCTTCGCCCGCGACCAATCGGCGTGAGAGATTGGCGACGCTATATGACTCGACGGTCGCCGTGTCGTAAAACCAATAACCACAACCACAACCACCACCGCCACCTAGCACCACTCTCTACTGTCCATCTGAAAGCCATAGCTCAAACTGATTTTCATATCAGGATTAAATCAATATGATGTCTTGTCACACTTGTCTGTAGCAAAATCCAAAAAGTTCAGGATATTTGTCAGCGAGATCAACCTTTTCTAAACACATGCTGGGTGTCTCGAATCAATATGTTCCCTTCCAGAAAACAACCATTATATCCGTAATAATTGGTTTAAGCAGCGTATATCCTAAGGATGTTGGTCCTGCATTTACATAACTTCATTCAATATGGTGTGGTCCCCGCATTGTCCCGACTAGACGCTGCCTCAATCACGCCGTGATCTAGTAGAGATCGCGGCGCCTTGCCCGCGGTATTAACTGCAAAACAATTGTCGCACCTCTACCACTGACCCACACTAATCTGTATCCGTTCTTTGACAGTAACGCCGCTGCTGCCTCAATCCTGTGTGCCGGGATCCTGCTATCCTGGTTTGGTCTGGCCACATCGTCCGTCCATCACCTACATCAGACCTTCCTGCCATCCTTCTGAGGTTGGTTTTTTCACCTACATCCTGTCCTGTGTTCTTACGTCGTTGACTTGCTGCTTGGATCCGTGGGTATCAGGCATGGTGAAAATTAAATCTGATGAAGCTGTCGTATGCTATATATGTCTTAGAAATATCAGAAAAAGTAATGCTAAGCGACATGCGCAAAACGTGCACAGGGTGGGGGGAAAAAAACTTCAGGACTTTAGCAAGGCATGTGAGAGAGAGACAATGCGACGGAAGAGGCGGGATCGAGATGTCCGTCCAGACCCGATCGGATGTAGCACTGCTGTGGGGACGTCTGGAGACGATGCCACGCCAACTGCACCAGCAGCAACCACTGACTCTGCCTCCCTCGACTCTGACAGTGATGTAGACGATCCCAGCCCAGCTGCTGTCGAGCCGGAAATGAATGACGAGCCCAACAGTGACCCCATGGACGAGACGAGACCGACAAGGACAGCGGTCATGGACACAGACGATGCGATTATAGCGATTATATTACTCAGACTTGAACGGTTATGGTTGTTGATGCAATAAAACTCATATTTTATGTTCCGAGTGTGTACTACATCATTGGCGTTGAAAGAACGTGGAACGATGGACAAAGACAAGAGAAGCTGTTGCTTCAGTTCAACGAATCCAAGTCGCGTTGGTGATGTGCAAAATAATTATCTCCGTGAGATAGTACGATTTTGGTTTCGCTGTTGACTGGTATTCGTAGAAACTATCCACATTTCCAGTCACACTCGCGATCATATGTATTCGAAGTTCAGCCATGCACAATTAAAAGTTGTTATTGGCTTGGTTAGTGCTTCCGTTGATGGCGTCGGTGCTGACTGTTCAGATGCCTCATTTCACTTTTATATTAAATGTTGTTGGTGTGCTGTATTATTTATTTACAAAGCCCAGCTGTTTGATCGAGTTGCGGCATGGCCTTCACCAGAGATGATGCTCCCTTGAGACCAAATGACTAAGGACATAAACACATCACAAAAAGCAAAACAAAAGCAGTGTCAGTATTAGTAACATTGCCGTAGTTACGCTCCAGTTACAGCCGAAAAGCAGACGTAGAAATATGCAGGCAGATGATTCGAAAGTGCTGTCAGACACCGACACTGAACTGGTGATACGGTCGTTCTGCGGGCACTGGTTCAGCATTTGAGGACGTGACAGGTCACAGGTATGATGACAGTTATCTGGATTGCATAGGTCAGCACCGCCACCCATGGATGTAGGCTTCGTGATCAGGTCTGCATGATGAGGACTGGTCAGCGAGGCAGTGGCCAAGGTGGATGGTACCTGTAACACAATACCAACCAATCAAATACACCCACATGCAGCTCATAGCATTTGGGTGAGGCCATCATGCACATTGTACATGCAGGTTTAAGTGGCAGGTGCTAGATGTGCGACATTTGTCTTCTCCAAGGGACGGAACAGTCAATTACTTCGCATTTACCTTTGTACCTTTGCGGTCTGCCATCATACACCTTGAGGAAAACCACAGCCATCAAGCACCCGGCATGCACAGCTGAAACAAACACGTCCAAGTATAACATGCAACGTAGGTCTTTGATAGGGCGGTGCACAGGTGTCCTTCCACCATGTGTGGCCAGATTAATGTGAAGAAGTACCGAAGAATGGAATTGCCTGTTTCATTTCAAGCACCGCGCTACATTCATGAACTCAATAAAGAAAGGAAGAAGCAAAATGAGAAGCATGTGAAGGTATTGACCCCAAAAATGTGGTTCAGGAAGAGTGGACGCAACATACAATTTGTCCAAATTTGTATGATTATGTTTGCCACTCTGGCCATGTGTTTAATTTATTAGTATGATGGCGCAATCTGGGTTTTCATCATGATGCATCTATTCAGCGTTTTTCATCTTTCACTATCTCAGAGTGATTTTGTTTTTCATCCGCACAGGTATTGAAAAAGTAATTTTAAGACACTGATCAGAACAGACCAAAGAAGCCAGGAAGAAGGCACTAAGAATGCTTGGGGCAATACAGAGGAATGTGTCATACAAAAGTTAGGAGGTCATCAGGAAGCTTTACTGTGCATATGTCAGGCCACATTTGGAATACTGTGTCCAAGCTTGGTCCCCTAGTTATGAGAAAGATTGTTGGCTTTTAGAGAGAGAGTACAAAAGAGGGCAACAAAAATGGTTAATGGTATAGGCAACCTGGCATATGAGGAAAGATTGAAGAAATTGAATATGTTTTCACTTAGATATAGAAGGCCGAGAGGAGATCTTATCGAGGTTTTTAAATTTGTTCATGGTCAGGAACAGGAATATCTCAGGGAAATGTTTGAATTTAACAGAAATGATGCAATTATAGGTCATGAATTCAAAATCAAAGTTAATCACAGCAGGACAAGGTTAAGGCAGTCTATCTTCACCAACAGGGTAGTAGAACACTGGAACCAGCTGCCAGGAACCATTGTCAGTAGCAACACACTGAACATCTTTAAAAACGGCATAGACAATCATTATCAGAATAGGGGGCTTGTTTTTCTGTATTCCAGGGAGAGTTGATAGACATATTTGGTGGGCAACTGGTTCAGTGTCGAAAGTGCAACCAAGAAGGGCCCTTGTGGCTCATAGCTGCACTGTTATTTTATGTCTTTATGTCTTTATGTCACTGACTTGCTTTGCATGCTAATTTGTAACATTGTACCCAACTAGGTGAATAACTGGTTTCTTTGCTTTCAGGATCAAGCATAATCTGGGAGCAGCAAAGCTCTCACAATGGACGCCTCGGGCTACCAGAAAAAGAAGAGAGTGCAACAAGTATTTTCATCTGGTATGTATTCAGCCCTCCTCCGTTGGTACCAAATCCTATTATGTCATGCCGTCAGGTTTTGATTGTAGGCTCAAAATGAAGCAAAAGCTAACATGCCCCTAGACGTTAATCTGCTACCACATGGACAAGGCTCCCTTATGTGCGTCGTGAACTATAATATTGGAATTATTTAAATATTTGACCATTTCACCATGCACTGAGGTATGTGTAAATCATTGGCTCGTGTAGACAACATAGCATTTCTGCATAATGGTCTTCAGTTCGAGAACAAATTTTTGTCCGTGGCCGAAATCTTTTACGAGAACCTCCCCGGCATGCTGATGTAGCAGCCTTCTTGGAGGCATTTATCATGTGCTAAATGAACTTGGGGCATCTCATGCAAAAATGACCAATGCAATATTCATTGGTGAGATAATATTCAGGCTAGAGCTCACACCAAATATAATGGATTCTCTGGTGTCATAGCTCATCTGTACCAATTGAAAATGATAATCATAGTATTATCAAATAGGTGGATTCATTGGTGGATTCGGTGGTGCCATGCATGAGATGCCAGGTGCGAATGTCATGGCATGTGACAAAGGTTGCCACTCGAGATAATATAAAAAAAATTGATGGTACAGAATATCCAAAGCAAAGTAATTTTATTGTGATGAAGAATACAAAAACATATTGTGATTCTCAACTACCATAAAGATCGGCCATTTACTTAACAAAAATATGTATGTTGTGTCTGCTGTTTTTGTTAATGCTTGGTTGGAAATGGGAAGTATTGGCAGTGGAAACATCTAGGCTTATTATCATTGTCCCGGATATTCATCCCTAAATACTACATGAACATTCCTTCATGTCCAAGCTAACGATGAAGTCGAATCCCAGCAGCAAATGGTAAAAGCAGCAGCAGCAGCAAATGCTGTGTCCTTATACGTCTGGACCGGAATAATCTGTTCAGGACCTCAGTCAACTCTTGAAAATATGAGATCACCGTTAAGTGACGCTGAATGAGGGCCATTACAGTGGTATATAATTTTAATTCTTCCCGTTCGTAGTGAATTTTGACTTCCGACTACATTCCTCTGGCATGGCACATCGAACGAAAACCAAGTTTCCCACCCGTGTTTTGACCCAAATAGTGCGCCTGCAGCACTTCAGTGGTAGATGACAACCCTGACATAACTTATGTGCGTCAGCGCTACATTTGCGTGCTTTTGCGACACCTCTGCTTAACTTGGTAGAACATGCCATTTGTACCTCTGGCAGATCAGCCGTGTCTGAATGGCGCACCAGTCGATTATTGGTCGTGTCAAACACGCGCCTACACGCACAAGCCATCACCATCACCACCATATACCATCACACACGCGCCTGTTGACTGGCTAATTCATTCACATGTAGAGCGCTGCGAAATGAATGCAATACGCCTACATTATTTCATTGATGTTTTCGCACACAATGGGGTTCACTCATGGGTAACCATGCTAATGAGTGAAATAAATAAGTACCTGTAGTTTGCAGATAACATTCCTGACACTCAGTAGTCTGAATAAAGGTTCATTCTAGACAATATTTACACGTCCATGTGGTTCACGAATAGTGTAGTGTTGTTGATACTGCGCATGGATCAAAGGCGATTAAAACATACGGATATCAACATCGTCAACAGAGATTCTTTTCGGAAAGGGCAGGTGTCAAACTGAGCTCACCACGACCCCGTGCAAGAACTTGGAAAAAAGCGACGTTGCTCATGGTAGCCAACATATTCTGCTCTGGTTGGTCATAGTGGATTTTGAAAGCCAGATGAAGAACTTGTGCTGTTTCCCCTTGGGGTGACGATAAGCTTTGGCGGTGCCGTCCCATACAGCACAACCACCCGAAATTTCAACGCATGCTTGCTGCATAAGTGGCCAAAATAGTGCCGATTTTTTTTTATTGTTGTTACGTATCCTCCGGTTGGAAGTAAGCCGATTATGGGTTACTAATCTGTATGATTCAAATCGGCATGATTTCTGTGGGCAGAAACGTCAACTTTCTGTTGGAAAATGCTCCCAGCCTACGGGCGTGTGACGCATGTACCAAGCGCCGGGCGCTGATAGTGACGTCAAATGTTGATCTTGTTCGGAAAGTGATTGCAAATTATATGGAGTTCCGTGAGTTGCATGGAGTCACGATGCGCGCAGACGATTTAAGTTTGCTTGAATTGCAGAAACCTGCGATTAAGATATTTGGCGGTAAATTGTGACTCGTCCGCATATATATATATATATATATATATAACATATACGTTTGTCGTGCTCTTCCAGCGCCCGGCGATGTCTCAACCCTTCGTAACCGTACTTCTGTCGTATCTATGTTGTATCGCTGCCGTGCCTGTGTTGTGCATCTGTTGTATTTCAGCTGTATTTCAGCGTCGCACGCCGACGACAATTCGGCGGCACCTCCCGTCGTCGTCGGTACCTCGGCACCTCCGCACCTCCGCACCTCCGCACCTCCGCACCTCCGCACCTCCGCACCTCCGCACCTCCGCACCTCGGCACCTCGGCACCTCCGCACCTCCGCACATCGTCACCGGCCATCATGGTGACGACCTCGTGGCCTTTGTGACCGCCGGTCGCCGTGTGCACTGCGGCCCTGCGCCGGGGAATGCGGGTTCACTATCGATCGTGCTAGCTGCCCCGCCCCTCGCAGACCCAGGCTGGGCGTCCACAGGTCCGCCGGGCGGGTGCGGCGGCGCTACACCTCCGCTACACCTCCGCGCCGCTGAACCGATGTGGTTCTGGCCGTGGCGCGGCGCGGCTGAGAATAGTCGTGAGTGAGGTTGTGTGGTGTGCCGTGCTGGCGTGGGCTGCTGTGCCGTGCACTGGTGTGCTGGTCACTGCCTGAGAGGTTGTGTGGTGTGCCGTGCTGGCGTGGGCTGCTGTGCCGTGCACTGGTGTGCTGTGGTCCACTGCCATCGTGAGTGAGGTTGTGTGGTGTGCCGTGCTGGCGTGGGCTGCTGTGCCGTGCACTGGTGTGCTGTGGTCCACTGCCGTCGTGAGTGAGGTTGTGTGGTGTGCCGTGCTGGCGTGGGCTACTGTGCCGTGCACTGGTGTGCTGTGGTCCACTGCCGTCGTGAGTGAGGTTGTGTGGTGTGCCGTGCTGGCGTGGGCTGCTGTGCCGTGCACTGGTGTGCTGTGGTCCACTGCCGTCGTGAGTGAGGTTGTGTGGTGTGCCGTGCTGGCGTGGGCTGCTGTGCCGTGCACTGGTGTGCTGTGGTCCACTGCCGTCGTGAGTGAGGTTGTGTGGTGTGCCGTGCTGGCGTGGGCTACTGTGCCGTGCACTGGTGTGCTGTGGGCCACTGCCGTCGTGAGTGAGGTTGTGTGGTGTGCCGTGCTGGCGTGGGCTACTGTGCCGTGCACTGGTGTGCTGTAGTCCACTGCCGTCGTGACGTAATGCGGTGCACCGACATGGATTGTGCTGTGCAACTGTGGTGAGCTTATCGTGCAGCACTACCATGAACTGCAGTGCATGGGTGGAACATCCCATACCAGCAGGGGAGGGGCTCAGCATCCAGGCTTCAGATACTAATATGCGATATGGTATATGATTTTCAGATACCCCAAGTTCGCTCAGCATCCAGGCTTCCAGATACTAATATGTGACCCCATTGAGGCTCAAATTTCCATCTTCTACTGTCCAAATCAACCTGTATGGTATTTATACTTCCATAGAAATTTGAAGCAGAATCCGAAATTTCCATGGAAGTAGGCCAGGAACGTGCACTCCCAAGTCGACGGCTTATCGTGTTAGACTCTGCATGGAGAGCGAAGTTTATATGAATATAGTTATATATATATTATGTTATATATATATATTTTATATTATATATATATGTATATATATATATATATATATATATATATATATACATATTATAGCAGTCAGCTGATGACGGGTGGTACAGAGACACGTTCAGCAACTTTTCAAGAAGTGACACGAATATAAAATCGTGCGTGTAATCCAATTTCGCGGCGTTTGCTTGTGCACAATGCAAACTTTCGGTCGCCGACAGGGGGCGTCGGTAGCTTAGTGGTTAAGCTGACCGTATGGCAAGCCAGAGGTGTTCGATTCTCCGTGGCGTCCGCCCTTCCTTGCCAGGGTGAGAGGAAGGCGACGCCATATGGTCTCAGCTGCTGAATGCGTCATAAAGTCACAAACACACGGTCGCCGAAATAGTGGCACCCCTCCCCCAGGGTCTCAACATGTTAGCGGGGGCCGTGCCCCTCCAGTCATAGCCCTGGCCCGTGCGGCTCTAGCATTGCCGACGGGGCGGGGGAGGATCTAGTTTCTTCGGATGGTGGTCCCGCAGTCGCCAAAAGGCGCGCCCCCAGTCGAAACCCCTTCAAAGAGACCCTGCCTCCCTCCCCTCTGTTGCTCCGCCCATAGATGGGGAAGCGACCTCAGATATTAAAACATACTTGGACGATAGTTACATGGGCGATGCAAAGCACTTCTAGGCGAATTTTCGCGTCTAGAAACGATGTCGAAAACAGTTCGGCAGGTGGAGCACCTTTTATACTGCGTCGCACAAAACTTTGGTCGACTTGAGCAGCCAAAGAGCTTACCCGATTAAAGCAAACATTGGAACACTGTCGTCCGTACGTACCAAACTATGTATTGTCCTTATCGCATTGTGTGCGAAAGCTGCCGACTTGTGACCAGCGAAGCAGCCTGGCCTACGGCCGCGCCGTGCCGTGACGTGTTGTGTTGGCGACCATCACCTGTGTGCCGTGACGTGACGTGTTGGCGACCATCACCTGTGTGCCGTGACGTGTTGTGTTGGCGACCATCACCTGTGTGCCGTGACGTGACGTGTTGGCGACCATCACCTGTGTGCCGTGACGTGTTGTGTTGGCGACCAGCACCTGTGTGCCGTGACGTGACGTGTTGGCGACCATCACCTGTGTGCCGTGACGTGACGTGTTGGCGACCAGCACCTGTGTGCCGTGACGTGACGTGTTGGCGACCAGCACCTGTGTGCCGTGACGTGACGTGTTGGCGACCAGCACCTGTGTGCCGTGACGTGACGGCGGTCAGCACCTGTGTGCCGTGACGTGTTGTGTTGGCGACCAGCACCTGTGTGCCGCGACGTGTCGTGATTGTCGTCGCGGTACGCCACCTCGGCGGCCGCCGCAGTGTGCCGATGCGTCATCACCGGCGACTCGGCGGCTATCATTGGCGGACGGGACCAGACCGGAGGACCGGCGCGCCGTCGGCTGTTGTTACGGCGTCGGCTGTTGTTACGGCGTCGGCTGTTGTTACACCGTCGGCTGTTGTTACGGCGTCGTTGCGCCACCGTCAGCGCCGCCGTGACGCCACACCAGTGATTAGTGTCGCGGCGGCACTGGTGTGACGCGCCGTCACGTGCGGCCGCCGCGGCTGTCTGGCGGCCAGTCGGTGGCGGAAAACGGCCTGCTGTGTGCGCGTGTGCGTGTGTATCCACCTGTATATATATATATATATATATATATATATATATATATATATATATATATATATATATATATATATACATATATATACACACACATGTGTGTGTGTGTTTTTGTCGTGTATCGTGTGTGTGTGTGTCGCGTGTCGCGTGTCGCGTGGCGCACGCGTGTGTGTGTCGTGTCGCGTGTCGTGTGTCGCGTGTCGCGTGGCGCACGCGTGTGTGTGTCGTGTCGCGTGTCGTGTGTCGCTTGTCGCGTGGCGCACGCGTGTGTGTGTCGGGTAGCGGTGATGTGTCGGTACCGCTGACCTGTCTGGACGGCACATCGTCCGCCGTGCTCATGCTGTCTGATCTGGTGCCCCATCCTGCCGGCTCTGCAGCCGTGTGGGATTTAGCTTGTCCCCTAATGTGTTTTTGAACCACGTCTCATCATCTAACTAAGCGGTCTTTTACATTCTATTTATTGCGTATTCTTGTTAATGTTCTGATATTGTATTGTTGTTTTGACGTTCATATGACTAATTTGGCGTCCACGGTCTAATACTTGCGGCCAAGTGAAGTGCAAATTTGTCTGCAAAGCAATTCTGCGGTGTAATCTAAACTGCAATGACCTGTTTAAGAAATGACCGGAGATCAGTAGCCTTGTCTTTTTATATTAAATGAATGCTTCCTTAGTTATCCACCCTGTGATTATCGGACAAAATATAATTTCGAGATGGTGCGTGTTCAGTAAGTTTCGCCTGTCCAACTTGTGGATACACCCCGCTTTTGCGCGACGGCGATAAAATCAAGCACTCGTGAGTGCAGCACCATTTGGGCATGTTTGCGGACTTCATGTTTAAAATAGAGCTGGAGGATGTCATGTCAGGTTACTGATCTGTCAGGTCATACGAGTGAATATGTCAGATCGTTTTTCACCTCTATCGTGAATTATCGGCAATTAATATCGCTTATTACCCCTAGATGGCCGTTGTTGGTTGTGGTAGGGTGATGGACAACTCAGGTAACCTGTTTCAGTGTGGTCCTTGCCTTTGCAAGGTTATTCGAGCTCATAGGTCCAACTTGACCTTAGATGACGTTCTTGAGCCTATAAGCCACTGTGGGATTAATTCCGAGCGGGAACTGAGTTCAATGCAATTTTTGCACATGAACACTAGAAAATAGTGCTTTCGGGTACTATTATGAATTACAACAAAATGTGGTAACTTGGTCTAATCTTACCCCTGACCTACGATTATAATTATATCAAGTTGCACATCATGACTGTCTCAAGGTACTGATGAATGCTATATTGAGCATTCCAAGTGTGTGTCTGTTATGTTTACACCGGTAACGATTAAACGTGAAAATACTATTTTGGGGGCGAAAATTTTACCTTCATACAGAACTAGAAGGCGAATCAGCAGCCCCAAGTACACAAATTTGATCTCAATCGCGAAATCTGGTCACATGCAAAACGCTAGTTTTGTTTTTATCGCCAACTTCTTCCGTTTGGAAACGCTGTAGTATCTTGCAATGGCACTGGTGAAGGTAACAAAATGTCGTGTACTGGTCAGGATTAATCATCGCTTGTTGACAGCGAGTAATTTGCAAAAAAATGTGTGGATGCACATTGCATTTCTCAAAAACAATGCCTCATATACATGGTTTTTATTTACTAGCATTGTGTGAGCTACTTCATCTTGGGATATTCGGTTGGTTATTGGTTTTACGACACGTCGACCGTTGAGTCATGTAGCGTCGCCAATCTCTCACGCCGATTGGTCGCGGGCGAAGAGTAGCGACAGGTGAGACTCGAACCCACAACCTTTCGATTGTGAGACGAGCATCTTACCCCTAGACCACTCGTCCCCCTTGGGATATTCGGATATTCAGAGGAAATACATAGCATTTTTTTTCGTGAAAGGGCATGAAGGTGATGAGATTTAAGCTAGAAATGTTCTCGGAAGCGTAGAAGGGAACTAACCTTGCACCAAATCTGCATAGTAACTGAGAGATTTCGGCACAGCCAGTAATATTGCCGTTGCTGGCTATTCTAAATATGAAAGCTGGATTGATGCCAATAGTGAACGACATCTGTAATGTTAACTTTGCGGATGTACGCATGAGTTTATGGGTGCACAAGGCAGGCTTGTGGCTGCATGTGCACACAAAGCGATATAAAGTTACACCCCTGATTGTATTATGCATTTTGTTGTCAACACATGCTGTTCAGTGTTTTGTATGGTGTCTTCTATGAAAGGTTTAATCAGGGTGTTGATTCATTGTGCTCTGATAGGCCTGCCTGGTTGCTTGATCTCAAGCCGTCTGACCAGCTTACCTGGACACTAGCACTCCTTTTCAGGAATTCAGTCCCATCAGTCTGACCCGTCAAGCTGTCAGGTTAATCTGTCTGACACACCCATGTTGTCTGAATGTGTGTGTTTGTCTGATGTTGCCCGACTCGTGACAATACATGAATCAGACGCGGAGGTTTATTGCTATACTGCCTCACCTCTCTAACATGCAGTCGGCGGGATGTCTCATCTGTCCGGCTGGTATGTCTGTCTGTCTTATCTGTGTGGACCCCTGTCCCATGTGCGCTTGCAGGCCTATCTCACATGCGTCGATGTAGGTCACTCACTCTCGGTCCGTCCGTCCGTGCGGAAGTCCGCACCAACTATCCGTGCGGACTTCTGTCCTATCTGACTGCAGCTCTGTGTTGACCTCTGTCCGGCCTGTCCTGCTTGTTTGCCTGCCCTGTGCAAATATGTGTCCAATTTGTCTGGGATGAGCTCTAGTCCGTCTGGTCTATGTGGCCTCCACCAGGCCTGTGTATGTAGAGCCTGGTCTTGTTTGTCTGTGTGGACCTTTTTCCCTCTGATGCGTGCCAACCTAAGTAAGGATGGTCTGCGTACAGTTCTGCGACGTCTGTCTCCTTTCTCTGTGCGGACCTCTGTTCTGTCTGTCTGTCCATCTATGCAAACATCTGTCCCATATGTCCCATCTGTGTGTATTTCTTGTCGTCTCCTATTCTGTGCGGACCTCTGGTGTTTGTGCACCTGCAACAGACCATGCTGACGACGTGGGTGGCGCACTTGCCTGACCCGTAAGGCGACACGGCCAGCTACTCTCCCGACACGGAAGTGCCTGTTGCAGATGACGAAGGCGACAGCGCCGCCGACAGCGAGGAGGACATGGTCACCCACTTCCCGGTGTCGGTGCCGGGCGGCCAGACGGCCAACGGCCGCGCGCCCGCCGTTCTCGGTCAGTGTTGGTGCGGTGCGGCTGGTGCGGAGGGGCTCGTCAGAGGCGACCTGTCCGAGGAGGCTAGTTCGTGTAGCACCTGGCGTCAAAGCATTGCCATGTGTTCGCATGGTGCTACTGGTCCAGACAGGGATAGTTGTCTACAGGCCGGAGAGTAATACTCTACGACGAGTAATATCGTGACTCGATCTGGCACTTGTCCCCCGGTGAGGCAGGATGCTCGTCCAGACGCTGTCGTTTCCCAGATGATGTGAAACGTGCAAATCGAGGCTATTGGGATTATGACGTAGAGTCGTCCTGTTCAAAATGTGGAGGCTAACAAAGGTCATGCCATTTGCACTTCCAGAAAACAGAATCCCTCGTCAGCTGATTCAAGTGATTCGAAATCTCGAAAGCCCTATCTCTCACCATGGGAACAAATGCTTTTCAGATATTTTTGGATTACGTATGCATGGAGCATGGCAGATGATGATTTGTACACCTAAATGGTTAAAATTTTGGTCCCCAAAATCAGCTTACTCAACTTTGTGTACTTTTAATTTGTTAAATTTATGTTATTTATGCAATTTTGAAGCTGCCTAGCAACCACGCGGTGCACTGGAGTGATTTCGCAATTGCTGAGTAGTGCGGATTTTTCCCGTTGTATCTGTTATACCGCTGCTCTTATTGGAAAGAAGCTTTAGTTACATGGAAGTGTATTGATGCGAAGTCAGCAACTGTTGGGGAGATGATGTTTTAGACGCGAACTATGTCATAAGTAGATAGGGCCGCGGAATTCTCTAGTCAGCAGGCGACCTCGCCAGATTTAATTTCAGTAAATAAATGGAAATTTTCATACGATTTTCAGCAGATAATTTTCTCCAGTACAAATTTTCAAATACTTTCATCAACATTTTCTGGTCCCTCTGACTATCTACCACCCCGTAAAAATCTGAAAAATGTATTCCATGTTCAGATTTTTCCAGCTACTCAATCACTTGAATCAGCTGTTGGCCCATAGCTCACGAACTGGCAGCGGCAGTGGCTTTGGTGTTCTCGACGCTGTGGCTTTGGTGTTCTCGACGCTGCCTGTGCTTAAATGACTTGGCACCGCCCCGGATACAAGCTGTGGCTGTCGCCCAAAGAATGCTGGTCGGTCAGGTAGACTGGGACGAAGCCCAAGTTGCGCAAGGGTGGGGGGCCGCGGTAGCTCAGTTGGTAGAGCGTCGGACTCTTGATCGCAAGATTGTGGGTTCGAGTCTCACAGCCGACGGCATTACCGCGTCCACCCGCGACTAATCGGGGTGAGAGGTTGGCGACGCTATATGACCTAGCGGTTGAATGCGTCGTAAAAGAACCCAAGGTTCTTCTTCTTGCGCAAGGGTATTGGATGTCTATCGGGTTTTGCGTTTCTTGCGCAATCCGTTTTCCTTTACGGCAGTGACAATGGTTTGTGCACAGACAGCTTGTATCACGAGCCACCCGTCACTATCGCTGTATCACATGCCACCCGGTACTTGCCGGCCGCCCGCTGAGTCCTCAGTCCCCTGTTAGTTCCCAGCTACCTTCTGACCAACATCGCCTACATTGGTGCGGAATGACATTCTTTTGTGATTGCCTGGGCATCCACATTTTGCAATATATCCCCTAAATCGACGTGGGAAATTATGAATGAGCGCCCCACAATGAGCGTGACCATCATGTACCATCGTGTGTAATGAGCGCCCCACAATGAGCGTGACCATCATGTACCATCGTGTGTAATGAGCGCCCCACAATGAGCGTGACCATCATGTACCATCGTGTGTAATGAGCGCCCCACAATGAGCGTGACCATCATGTACCATCGTGTGTAATGAGCGCCCCACAATGAGCGTGACCATCATGTACCATCGTGTGTAATGAGCGCCTCACAATGAGCGTGACCATCATGTACCATCGTGTGTAATGAGCGCCCCACAATGAGCGTGACCATCATGTACCATCGTGTGTAAAACACCCGCCACCGTTTTCTACCTGTTCTCCAATACTAGTCGCATACCGTATCTCCAGTCTCCTTCAATGCCATTCCGTTCTCATTCATCATCACACCGAAACCGCTGGCCCCGGTTTCGCCGATATCCGGACGTCGTTTAAACTACTCTCCTGCCAGCCATCGTCTGTGGGACGGACTTGAGCCGCCTGTTGGGCTTGGCCGTGTGTTGTGCCGGGGGAGGGCGCTTACCGTACCGACTCCTCCGGAGCGGGGCGACCGGATCTTGTGTCGACGGACGTCCGAACCGTTCTGAATCAGGCTGGCGTGGACTTGTGGGGGTTTTGATCGGGTGTGTGCCCTCGTGGAGTGAATTAATCCTTCAATTCTCGTCGATGCAGACAATGTGAAGGACCCGCCATGTCGTAAAGCTAATTGCCGTGGTTCTCCACATTGCTCCCTGACACTTAATGCTGGTGCGTAGATGTTAATGGACTTCTGTGGAATGCGGACTGGATTGAGTGTAAATCGTGCTCGTGTTGTCGAGTGGACCATCGGGAAATGCGCATGGTTCGCATTGATCTGCTGGCAGCACGCTTAACCGGGCTCATTGTCAAAGCGTGCGCGTGTGGTTCCGCTCCGTCGGGTGGTATGTATGGTGTGGTTCATGAGCGCTGCTCTTGTCACCCCTCTCCGTCTTGCTCCCAGGCCCCGTATGCTTACCTGAAGTCATCACCGCCACACCCTCCCCCGGCTTCGCATGATTACCGTGATGTTATCACCATCGTCACACCTTCCCCCGACCCCGTGCGGTCACCATGACGTAACACCCACCGTCACACCCTCCCCAACGAGGATGGATCGTGAGGCTCTCTTGTCGTTGTCAACTTCTTACGTGCAACTTCTGCACCAGCTGTTAACGTTTTGGGATCATACATCGCCCTGTCGCTGGCAAATATATCCCACCTTCGTTCCCGAACACAACACACCGCACGGGGTCGGGGGAAGGTGTGACGATGGTGATAACATCACGGTAATCATGCGAAGCCGGGGGAGGGTGTGGCGGTGGAGATGACTTCAGGTAAGCATACGGGGCCTGGGAGCAAGACGGAGAGGGGTGACAAGAGCAGCGCTCATGAACCACACCATACACACCACCCGACGGAGCGGAACCACACGCGCACGCTTTGACAATGAGCCCGGTTAAGCGTGCTGCCAGCAGATCAATGCGAACCATGCGCATTTCCCGATGGTCCACTCGCCAACACGAGCACGATTTACACTCTATCCAGTACACAGCACACGTGCCTTCTTATGCTTTCCTCATCTCACGGTTTATTTTCCCATCACCCGAAAGTCCTCCAACTGACTCCGTTTCGGACATGCATGGCCGAAAACATGTGATCTACACTGCTAGCCTTGCTGGCGGTTAGCGCGGTGCCGCTACAGTGATTCTGATGTCGGCCTGTGTCGCCACAGAGGAGAACATCAGCCACCTGCACGCGCTGCAGGAGGACATACAGAAGATGAGGAACCTGACGGCCTCCGGTCGACTACCTGCCCACAAGGTGAGCTGCACGCGGCCAGATCGCCGCCGACGCGTGCGGATCCGGCGGCCGAAACAGTGCGGGTTCGAAACTCGGTGGCATCAGGTTTTTTCTCGCCTGTTGCCGATTGCCAGCCGGTAACGCCAACCAGCGTCTGTGGTGGTGAAGATGGGCGGATGGTGCTGTCACCTGGCGGGCGGGATGCAAACCTCGATGGTGGCGACACCTGGCCGGAAACTGATGCTCGGCTGAGACCACCAACTACTGCCACCTGGCGTATGAGCATTTCTCTGAAATAATTATATCGTGAATGGATTCATGAAAAGGAATCTTTTACGGGCAAGACCAAAGGCTGGGAGGTTGCCTTTAACTACCAGACGCATGCTAGCTTCAAGGGCTCGGTCCGTCCGGCCGGCAATAGCAGCTTTGCTAAACTTATAGCTTTGTAACGACATGCCCTAGAATCTTAGAGTAAGCACAAACATTGCGACTCATATTTTATGAGTTAGGTATTTACTTCGGGAAGTTCTGACCCATCTGCCCGTCCCCTACTCCTAATATGGGACAATGTTTTCGTGTTTTGATGAGGGTTAGCAAAAACTGGTTAAAGTTAGTTTTGGTCATGTCAGTAGACAATGCTTATTGCAGCCTGATTAGAACTTGCTTAAGCTAGCCAGAACTGGTCAATGCTGCCCAGATTTAGTCAACGCTGCTCAGAACTTCCAAAATGCCATTTTCAGAATATAATTAATTTTGTTCTTTTATGACTCCTAACCGTAAGTGGAAAGTAGCATTTGATGTTGAAGAATTTTGAATATTTGCACTGTATCCTATTGTAATTTATTCGTACAAGCACTATTAATTTCCATTGTTTAGCAGTTCAGGAGGCGCTCTTGAACAGGGCATGTTTTCTATTTTTCCATTTGTCACCAAGCCTAATGCCATGTTTCCTGGATCTAAGTGGTGCTCAGTCACCTGCTAGCTGTAAAGCTCAATGCATTCAAACCAGTCGGCTGGTTCTCCAACCTGATAATTCGTGCCTAATGTCTTTCAAGCAAGTGACGTTTGCAAAGCCAGAATGTCGGCATATGGGTGAAACAATCGAACCAGGAAGCATTTTTTTTTTTCAAACTGGGAAAATCACTCATCAAACAAGTATAGTTTATTGTCCCTTTGCAATAATTATGCTTTTTTCAGCTGGAATGGAACATAAATATACTACTCGATTTTGATCTGGTTTCCTTTGTGGTGAAGTAGCAAAAGCTGACACACATACTTCAATATGCATTCTGCATTTTGAGTACAAATGCTTAAGTACATAGCTAAATGACGGAAAATAGTGTACTTTACAAAATTGCTTCCAACCACGTGCGACAGAATATTGGCGTTGGCATGGCAGTCTTTCTCTTCACCACGAAGTAGTAGAGCCGATCAACATTGCACACATAAGCCGGTTATAGCCACAATTGCTGCTGGGTATGTGAGGTTCATTAATAGGCACATTTGAAGAGTGGACTGCGTCGCGTCAAATAGCGCTTTGCTGCAGTTCCTGAATGTAATAATTGCACTGAACGCGAATTTCCTCGACGTAATTTCATTATGTCGAGAAGCGATTAAAAGCATTTCAAATTGGAAGAAATGCAAGTCAGTGTAGTTCGCTTGTGATCCACCCAACACATTATTCGGTGGGCTTGTGATCCGCCAGCAAGGTATTCGGCGGGCTTGTGATCCGCCCAACAAGGTATTCAGTGGGCTTATGATTCGCCCAACAAAGTATTCGGTGGGCTTGTGATCCGTCCAACAAGATATTCGGTGGGCTTGTGATTCTCCGAATGAGGTATTCGGTGGGCTTGTGATCCTCCCAATTAGGTATTCAGTGGGCTTGTAGCTCGCCCAACAAATTTTTGGATGAGCTTGTGATCCGCCCAACAAAGCATTTTGTGGGCTTGTGATCCGCCCAACAAGACATTCGGCGTGCTTGTGATCCTCCTAATAAAAAAACAGAGTTATTGCTGGGGTGGCTTTATGAACCAGAGTCCTGTTGCTAAGTAGAGTTTGTTGCGTGAACCTTGGCGCCACCACCCGATCTATGAATTTCAGTTCAACGGCAGAATTTTGACAGAAAGTTTATCGTGCCGTCAATGCACCGACACGGCCGCCCGGTAGCTCGTCCCCGGCCTTATCGGGCCAGCTGCCAACTGACCCTCCCAGCCGGAGGCTAAATGCGTGCGCGTGAAGCGACTCGAACCCTGTGTTGCCAGGACATGGGAGACCAGTGCAGGCCAGCGCTCTAACCAACTGAGCTAATAAGGTATTCTGTGGGCTTGTGATCCGCCTAGAAACGTATTCGGCGGGCCGGTGTGCAGTTTACTCTTAATGTGCGGCCCAAACAAGCGCTGATAGCAACACTGTTTTGAAGCGACGGATTTGTTCTGCTACGTAGCGTAGACGCGGATAAGAAAACAAACTACAAGCCTGAGCTGGCACTATCTTACCCAGAGGACTGTAATTTATGGGAACAGCAATTTGTCTTGATAGCGGCGATATTGAAGCCGCGGCCACTAGTCGTGGTGTCGGATATCCTGCAACAAACACGTACGTAGTGCGATATACAGCGCTTCCAGTCAGCCGGATGCGGACTCGTCATTAAGATTCATAGCTGCGTCCACCAGTACGGGAAGAGCACGTGCAGATAAGATAGCTGTGCCAGTACGGGAAGATCACGTGCAGATAAGATAGCTGTACCAGTACGGGAAGAGCACGTGCAAATCGCTCTACCGGTACGGAGAGAGTGCGTGGTTGCGTGCTTCCATCTGGCGAGGATCCCTTCGCGTTATGGGATGTCGTAAAATTGCACATTGATCGTAACATCCTAGTGGAGGATATGTGCTGGCCATTATGACATACGATACTAATTTGGCTAGGCGTGAGATCTATATGGTATGTGGCTCACACCCAATTCGGTGTGGTCCACATTGCATATCCCTGTGCCACCACGCCACCATATCCCCTTGGCGATATGCCTGGAGAACCCTGGTTATCATGGAATATCTTTCGTGATTATGTACTTTTGAGTTTACGAACACCAGCGTTTGCGTCCTTTTGCGCTTGCATACTTTGGCCATGCGAACATTTGCGCTTGCGCACTTGCGTACAATCGCGCTTTTCTACTCACGTGCTATGTACTTGAAATATCTGTGCTTGCGTACATTTGTCCGGTTACCCCCCTCTGTGTTGCCACACGCCCAGCCCAGTCCTCGGTGGTATTGGGTCTTTGGAACTGCTGGTAGGCTGCTTCCGGTTTGAACGATGCAGTTCCATTGTACCAACAACATCCTCCCTGGACATGTGATGGTGAATGTTGATGTTTTTTTGTTTTGTTTTTGGTCGTCTATGCCATGGCGTTGTTGTTTTTGCTGTGGTACGTTAAGGGGGCGGGTGGTCTAGGGGTTAGATGCTCGTCTCACAATCGAAAGATTGTGGGTTTTGAATCTCACCTGTCGCTACTCTTCGCCCGCAACCAATCGGCGTGAGAGATTGGCGACGCTATATGACTCAACGGTCGACGTGTCGTAAAACCAATAACCAACCAACCAACCTGTGGTACGTTAAGATGAAATGTTTGTCCCACAGGTTACGGATAATTTGTATCTGGTTGGTTCGTTTGGCAGTCAGAATTTCATGCGCGGAAGTATTTTGAATCTAGGATCGTAAGCAGCGTTGCTATCATCAGGGTATTAGGAATTGATGATTGCCCTCTTATTTTGTCTCAGGTGATGTCATGCTTGGACCAACCCAGGGGGTGTGCTCCAGCATTTTAGTCCAATACAAAAAGGGAGACGCTTGAGCTGACCAATCAGCGTTTGACGACCTCCGTCGATCGTGATAATGGTAAACAAACACATTTTGTCTTCAGTGCGGCGAAACCGGTGACATTCACACAAACATCAATTTTTTTTCCTCTGTTAGCGGTGACATTGTGATAAAGTAGTATTCAAGATCAAGATTAAAGTAGCAAGAATGCCTTTGTAGAAAATTAGCACGAAAAATGGAACACTATATGAATAATAGCTTCCACAAGTTTTGCCCTACGGCCTTTACTATTGCTACGATCGGCGGAGGTCGTCAAACGCTGATTGGTCGGCTCAAGTTTATATAATTGATGGTCGGCTCAAGCGTCTCTCTTTTTGGGAAGCGGAGCGTTCTACCTGGTGTTCTATAGCCTTGGACCAACCCATTCGATCTGACAACCATTTTTCTTCAGTTACTTTTTTGGTTTCTCTAGTTTTTTTTCAGATTCATTAGAAAGGTCACGTGGAGAAGATGGAAGCGCACCTGCACCCAGGAAAAGAGGTTCCTTCCGTTTCTGCTGTCCAATTTCTTTCATATGTTAGTTTGATATCTGTATTTTTTTCCCTGCAGTTTTCTTCCCGTAAATGTCTGAAAATCTACCTTAGCATTTTGTTCTGTCTTTGATGTTTTCTATCTCGCTACTATGCTACCTTTCTAACTTATGCACTGCCCCCTGAATCAGCTATTTACATCCTCCATGGCACCCCTCTTTTACGTCCCAAATTTATTTCAAACCAATTACCGAAGTTTTCGAATTGAATGGCTTCAGGAAAGTTTTACTACTTTACTGAAAACAAGAAAAATACAAGACCAAAACCTTTGGGAAAATACAAAACCTTTGGGAATGATCCGTCACTTGTCTCGGATGAGGACATGTCGATACTGTTGGCCTTCATGGCTAACCTGAATACATTGCACAATACATGACTTAACCCTCGGAGGGGAGGGGCCTCTCGAGAGCTTCCTGAGGGTTTTTTTTCTGCAATAGTTGCTGAATGAGTAGACGCAGACACCACATTTTAAGTACCTTACTATGTATCTGTTTCGCATGTTTTATAATGATCAGGTCCAGGTCGTCAAAGGTCATTGGCCGGGAACGGGTCAAATGGAGTGGTTTTCTAAAGTATTCAAAGTTCAGCCAATGAGAGTAGTTACAAAATATAAGCATCAAACTCAGGGCATGTTGTCCTTCACATCTAGACAAACAAACACCTATCTGTAAATGTTAATTAATGTCCAGACTACTTTCCCCAGGTCAGGTCAATTTCCACGTATTTTTACCGTATTCCGTGAGGAAAATTCGATTTGGGGTAATTTGTCACGACGAAAATGATAAAGAACATGAAACAAGCATTATGCATTAATTTGTGCCAAAGGTCAATAACATAGGTCAGGTCACTTATGCATGTTCTACAAATGCCATCTTGTACTGAATGTTGTTGTTCCTCGCCAATTGATATCTGAATTCGGTTTCAGCGCCGCCTCAGTTGTACATGACGGTGGATAACAATCGAATACCTGACCGCGTGCAAGCTGGCCTAATTTGGCCTTTCTTTGGAATTACTTCCCAAACAGTGCACACTTAGGCGAAGGCTGCAGATATCGGTTTGTTAATTTGTGCACCGCCCCGGCGTGACCTGAGGTCGGGACACTAGGTCAGAAGCTGGACATTTTACAAAGATGTTCCAGTATCATATCAGTTCTTCTTAGGATGCAATTGTATCCTTCAAAGGTTTCGTTCCGGACGTATTCAAGTTTGAGCTTCCTTGACCTGAATATATGGCGTGACCTGACCTGACCTTAGAGTTTTCGGATGCCAGTCAGATGCAAATATTTTTATTGAATGGCTATGCTGGAAGGATCCGAGGCATATATTTATATTTTTCAGGTCATTTTCCAAGGTGAAGACCATGTTACTGGGTTGACCTATTTGACCTTTAGCGACCTCAAAATGGCCAAACATGAACAAAGAAGATGTGATATAAACTCCAGGCAATATTGGCTTGCCAGTGGCATTTTTCGTGTCTCGAACATGCATAGTTCTGAAGCTAGTTTTCAAGCCTGATCCTGACCTGACCTGACCTATCATGTTTTGACACTTAACTATGCTCAATATATATGCATTTATGCATTTTTTTGCATTGCAAATGCATTTTCATCCCTAAAAAAATAAAAACAAAGAACACATGTACTGTTTTTTAATCATTTCCAGGGACATTATCTGGCTCCTTATTTTGACCAAATACGATCTCTGGTGACCATGTTGTCAATACAAATTATAATCTTAGGTATGCTTCGAGCTCTCCATGACCAGAGCCTTCAACTGTGTTCTGCATTTCATCCTAGCATACGAAGATCGGAAGTTAGAGGGAGGATTTCAAGATCCCCTCCCCCACCGATCCTGCGAAGGTTGATTTGCCGGTCGGCCCGGCGGGGTTAATCACATTCAATAACCAATCTCATCGCATCACATTTATATCATATTTATCTTATATGTACCTTATCCTGAAGGAATTCGCATTAGAACAGCACGCAAAATATAGCCGAAGCAACTGACGCGCCCAAAAATCCCTACTACACATATCGCGCAATGCTCATGTCCCTAGTCCCTAGAGCTGCATGATTAGAAACATCGATGGATGAAACATAAAACTCGAAAACCTTATCCGATACAAATGGTTTAGGGCACAAAGTGACAAGCCAGAACATCGTATTTTAAAAAGTGCGGCTCTTACGTAATGAAGCTGCACATCCATGCTTCTTACGTGACTCTAAGGTACGTCGCTGCAGAGCTAGAAGCCTCTCATAAGTGTTATTGCCGGAACGCTCCAGCTGTTTTTCCTGCTGTTAGTTGACGGAAGACTGCTTGGCTGGCCTGGGTGGCAGCAATGCTTAATTCTGGCGGGAAGCCATCAGTTATGGTTGATGCAGTATGCAACCAAAATACACCCACCGGACGCCATTGGCTCCGAGTCGGACGCTGGCCGCCGGCGATTAGCCCCGTGCCACCCACACTGTATTCAAGATTCCGCGTATCGGGAACCGTTCCAAACCACGTTGCGACGAAATAGTTTTCTTGCTGTCCAAGAGCTGTCAAGGCTGATAGTTTTGTTAAGTGTGTTCCAGCTTCTTTAAAATTCGTTATGTAGTTGATTCAGAACTTCATTGTTCTTAACATCTCGCAACACAAATTATTACATAATACAGCAAAAAGTGATGTGTGAACCATGATCTGACGAGAAGCACATGCAGGTAGCTGGTCAGGCGGCATGCGCCTTTATCGCCATATTCAGGTTGGGATCCCTTAGCTTAGAATAGGTTAATTGATGAAGGACTACGTGTTGTACTATTCATCAGACTACTTCGGTCAGCAATTGGTACAACTCATAGCTCCGTTGGAAACATTCGGAGTTGGTCGAACTTCAATTGTTGGTTTGAACCAGGAATGGAAGACAGACAAGCTGCCGTACACATCTGATACGAAGCATTTAGGTCAATCGAGTCAAACATCAGATACTGCATCCAGGTGTTTGGCAGTGCAGCGCAGACACATGTGACCACAGTTCAGAAGATCAACTGCTGCGCGTATGATTTCCGGTCGCCAAAGGTTTGACCACATCGCAGATGTCACGATAAATATCCGTTGGATTGGATGGCTGCCGTTGACCTCGCCGCGTACCATGACGTGTACTCCTCCACAAGAGGAGGAGGAAATGAACCATCTCATTGTGCAGGCCAGGAGCCCATCTCATTGTACAGACAGATCGCATGCAACCGCGACGTCGCATCTCGTCGCGCCAGACAGTCCGGTAACTGCACTTCCCACACAACAAGACAAACTCTGGAAAGCGAGCATTAATATGCCGGGCGTGTGCAGCGTACAACACACTCGTCATGTCAGGTGATTTGAATGCTACTTTCGCCTCTGTATTCAAGCGTAAACTGAAACGGTGTTTTACACAGTAGGTATGTCGGAGGAAATCCAATATAGTCATGGTGTATACGTGTATTTCTCTGTATTCGTTTTGCCTCATGTTTTATGTCGTCTGTGTTCTTGTGTATCATCTTTGATCTAGTCACGCTGCCTTCCCATTTCTCATGCGTACTTCATTTATTTTGCATTCGATCATGCACGTGCATTTTATGACGTCTTGGATGACGGAAGGCCATATAATGGCCCATTCGTTGGTTTGGTGTGATAACGATGACGATTTTCCCTTATTTTGTAATACTTCATTTTGCTCTGGATTACATAATCCCGGTACGCTCAATATCAAATTATAATGTGAACAAAAGTCGTATTATTTAGATTGTACTCTGGTGTGCCACACTAAGCACCATGCAGTGAAATTTCGAGGACGCTTCTGGACTTGTGGAGTCGTAGCCCACCTGGAGAGAGGCTGCTCTTCAGTTTCCTGCAGCGCTACGAAACTGGATGGTTGTTCTGGCGTAATGCTACTGATCAATGGATGACCGGCCGGTGTGGTGTGCGTGGCCGGCGGGTGTGACGGTCGGACGCCAGCGTGTCGGCGCCGCTGGTCAGCCGGTGTGGCGTCTCCGTCTGTTCGGCCGGACCAGTGTGGTGACACCGCTGGTCAGCCGGTGTGGCGTCTCCGTCTGTTCGGCCGTGTGCCCAGTGTGGTGACACCGCTGGTCAGCCGGTGTGGCGTCTCCGTCTGTTGGGCCGGCCCAGTGTGGTGCCCGCCGGTGTGGCGTCTCCGCTGTTGCGCCAGTGTGGTGACACCGCTGGTCAGCCGGTGTGGCGTCTCCGTCTGTTCGGCCGTGTGACCAGTGTGGTGACACCGCTGGTCAGCCGGTGTGGCGTCTCCGTCTGTTCGGCCGGACCAGTGTGGTGACACCGCTGGTCAGCCGGTGTGGCGTCTCCGTCTGTTCGGCCGGACCAGTGTGGTGACACCGCTGGTCAGCCGGTGTGGCGTCTCCGTCTGTTCGGCCGTGTGCCCAGGGTGGTGACACCGCTGGTCAGCCGGTGTGGCGTCTCCGTCTGTTCGGCCGGACCAGTGTGGCCGCCGGCCGTGTGCCCAGTGTGGTGACACCGCTGGTCAGCCGGTGTGGCGTCTCCGTCTGTTCGGCCGTGTGCCCAGGGTGGTGACACCGCTGGTCAGCCGGTGTGGCGTCTCCGTCTGTTCGGCCGTTGACCAGTGTGGTGAACGCTCAGCCGGTGTGACGTCTCCGTTGTGCCCAGTGTGGTGACACCGCTGGTCAGCCGGTGTGGCGTCTCCGTCTGTTGGGCCGTGTGCCCAGTGTGGTGACACCGCTGGTCAGCCGGTGTGGCGTCTCCGTCTGTTCGGCCGGACCAGTGTGGTGCACCGCCGGACGTCTCCGTGTTCGGCCCCAGTGTGGTGACACCGCTGGTCAGCCGGTGTGGCGTCTCCGTCTGTTCGGCCGTGTGCCCAGTGTGGTGACACCGCTGGTCAGCCGGTGTGGCGTCTCCGTCTGTTCGGCCGTGTGCCCAGTGTGGTGACACCGCTGGTCAGCCGGTGTGGCGTCTCCGTCTGTTCGGCCGGACCAGTGTGGCCGCCGGACGTCGTGTGCCCAGTGTGGTGACACCGCTGGTCAGCCGGTGTGGCGTCTCCGTCTGTTCGGCCGGACCAGTGTGGCCGCCGGACGTCGTGTGCCCAGTGTGGTGACACCGCTGGTCAGCCGGTGTGGCGTCTCCGTCTGTTCGGCCGGACCAGTGTGGCCGCCGGACGTCGTGTGCCCAGTGTGGTGACACCGCTGGTCAGCCGGTGTGGCGTCTCCGTCTATTCGGCCGGACCAGTGTGGCCGCCGGACGTCGTGTGCCCAGTGTGGTGACACCGCTGGTCAGCCGGTGTGGCGTCTCCGTCTGTTCGGCCGGACCAGTGTGACCGCCGGACGTCGTGTGCCCAGTGCGCGCGCGGCAGTGATAGCGCGCGGCGACGCCGGCCGCCGCCAGTGCTGCATCGCGACTGCCGTGTGGTGTGCGTGGCGCTGCAGGCGCGCGGAGCGGTCCCCAGACAAGGTCAGGTCAGGTGAGGTCACGTGTCGTCCCGGGTTCAGGCTGCGTGACCGGTACGGTTGAGTTACGCGGCGGGACGGGCGGTGTCGGGTTGGGTCAGGTCGGGTCAGGTCGGGTCCCGGCGCGGATTTGGGCTACCTGACGGACGGGATGACCTGGAGCTGGTGGTACCATCGGGTGGGTCCGGTTTGTTCACGACCAGATAAACACGCGCCATGGGGTTGTGTCGTAACGCTGGACCAGATCAAGGGTTGGGTCAGGTCTCGGCAAGGTCACGGCGTCTCTGGTCTTGCCAGGCTCAAAGACGTGGTTGTAGTCAGGTCCAGCTGAAGTGTGTGGTTTGACTCGGATCGTGCCGATGCGAGTGCGTGTTTGTGCACGTGGAGTACAGTTCTTGACACATTCGATCCAGTGTTCCATTGTATGTGCGATGTCAGTACTGAACAGCAACGGTACGCTGTAAAAATAGCGAAAACTGTTGGTTTCCAAGCAGCTGATTACATTTGTACGACTGCATATTTCCACCCGCCTTGAAGCATATCAATAGGCGACAATTTACATGCGATTTATGCTTCAAAAAGTTGTTTGTTACCCTGCGTTCGATGTTATGCTCTAGCTACTCGAGGGCTGAATATAGACGGATAATCTTGCGACTGATCTGATTCTCTGGCTATTCCAGATGAGAAAAGAGGTTGAGAAAACCCGAACGGCACCTCATTCCATTGCCGTTGTTTTTCTCCACTGGTGTAAAATAATTCAAATCGATCGGTAGCTAAGCGCATTCCTGGGAAGCTTATTTTTAATGAGTTTTATGGTTGTAGCCGTTTCGTTACAGTGGGGACATTGTAGTGGGGGTGTGATAGTGTATGAACCCAGGGTTGAATTTGTACTTTATAATCTTTGAGGTGTAGATGGAAATTTTGGGGTAGTTGAAGATTGGTCACATATCTTTCGTCAAACCTGCGACATCGGAATCCCAGTTTGCACTTTCCAGTAAATATTTAGTACTTTATCACATAACAATTAATTGTTAAACAGCACCATTCAACATCAAGCCTCATCCTCATATAATACTATTTTCTGGAGATAATAATGTTTTGGATGCTCCAAATCCAGGAACAGTATTTTTCGAACCCTGCCCGGCTGGGCTCGAGTTCTAGTTGGATCGTTCTTCGATATTTGACACTCGCCGACAATCTTAACTGCACAGCATTCGGAAGTTTACTAATTTTAGCTCTCGGATTGTGTGTGGAGAACATTCACATCCTAGGATAGAGGGCACCATAGCTGAACTCGGCTCGTTACGTGCAGACCTGCTGGTTTGTTACTATTGGCTTATATGCACATATTGGGCGACGCATTCCAGCATCCCTTGACAATTTGCAGTGATTGTTGGGGCACTTTCTGCAGCACAACGGCACAACCACGTGACCTCAGGCGCCCAACGCATCACGTGGCCCATCGCATCGCGACTTATCACGTGACGATCCGAACGGAGAGAGAAGGCAAGGCTGTGCTACAGTGCAGAGTTGCTGAATACGGCCGGCCGACAGCTGGCCGGCCGTCACGCCGATAGGGTCATGCTACGCAGACAGATTAAAGCAGTGAGCCGTATCGAGAAGTAGTAACACCAAATACGAACTCATGTTAACACTGGCGGCAGATTATACTAACCCGTGCTATACTCTCGACTCTATTATACTCGACCCATACTAACACTGCGGCGGAGATTATACTGACCTATATTGACCGATACCGACACTGTGTCGGCAGATTATGTTAGCCTATATTAGACGATATTAACACTGTGTCGGCAGATTATACTAACCCATGCCAACACCCATACTAACACTGTCGTCAGATTATGCTAACCTATATTAGACGATACTAACACTGTGACGGCAGATTATACTAACCCATGCCAACACCCATACTAACACTGTCGTCAGATTATGCTAACCTATATTAGACGATACTAACACTGTGACGGCAGATTGGCGGCAGACTTCATACCAGTCGGCATTTCCGTGTAACGTTTGTTGATTGCGAGGTGTATTGCCGTGTTGTTCCGGCCATCTGGCGTATTAAGGAAGAATAGCCACACGACGATGTTGGTAAATACATGAACTTGAACTTTACCTTGAACTGGTTTTTGCTGTGAATGAGGATTTGTGTCACAGTTGTCATTAGACCCGAGAACTGGTAGGCACTGCAGAGTTTTTCTTATCACGAATACTGCTAAGTCCGAACTTTGGAAGCCACGTAGACATTTTCCGATGGGCGCTAAATGACCAAACCTGGTCGATGCGCCCTAAAGCTCAAATAACCAACCAAGACATTTTCCGAATAAGGTATTGACATCTTGCTAGAATGTGTAATACGTGAACTTGCTCAAAGCCTGCCAGTCATGGGCGGTAATGATCAGAGACTGGTCGAAGCGCCCAAAGTACAAAGTGTTAACCCACATAACTAACAAAGGCCTGCCAATTACTATGAGATAATCGTAGTTACAGCCTGTATTTTAATTAAGTATAATATTTTAAATTTGATATTCCTGCATTTTGGCGAAAGCTGAAATGTCATTAAATGGAATGTATGACCTTAACAGGCTGAGGTAATGCCTGAAAATGGTTCTCGAAGCCAAGAAATGAAAGAAAAGTACAATTGTTTGGCTCAGAAATGGTTTAAAATGCCGAAAGAAATGTTCCTGTAATTAATGTGCTTGCCAAGCAGTTTCCAGCCCTGGAAAGAGGTGAGCAAGAACGTACTGGGTCTTTAATATTAACTCATGCAATTATTTTGGACTAAAAATTGTGCAACATTACATATAGTTTTTGCCACCGTGTCTATTATTGCTGCCCAATTCATGTAAGCACACCGATAAGTCTGAAGCTTCAACTTCAACCAACAACATTTCAAGCGTCGACACGTTTGATCTGCAATTGGATCCCGCACTGAACAATCTAATTTCGAGGACTAATTTCTTGTCACGCTTGACGCATGCCATGCGCCTCAAGAGCCTGTGCCTTATTTGCAGCAGCACTGACTTCAATACCGACTCAACCGACCTGAATGCTGGGGTGGCCCAACGGTGGCTGATGCAAAGGCATGCACCAACAATTTTCATCATCACTTTCACGGCTGGTGCGATATTGTGATTTTGTCAAAAGTCGTCAAACATGATGTCATTGCGATGTCACTCACGCCTGACCTACCATGATCTGATGGTTTTGTTGGCCAAAGATGTAAAATTTATGAAATGACAGCTATTGACAATTTCGTGGAGATATTTCCGCGCGTTTTAAAAAATTTGCGGATATTCGACAGGACGTGGGGGGGGGGCAGCAGATTTGACCCCCGGCCAGGCCGTCGGTAGCTCAGTGGTTAAGCTGAGCGTCCGGCAAGCCAGAGGTACGGGGTTCGATTCCTCGCGGTGCCCGCCCTTCCTGCCAGGGTGAGAGGCAGGCGACGCCTCAGCTGCTGAATGCGTTGTAAGGTCACAACCACCTGACCCCCGGCCAATGCCAGATTAAGCAACCCTCCCCGTTTGAGTTTAACCTATCAAGCAGCTATCAGCTGATTAGCGTGAATAATATACGGTGAATATCATTGCCCATAATCACCTTGCATCCTTATCGTACTGTCGTTGAAATTGCTTTCTCTTCATGATTTGTCATGCATTATGCTGATCTTGACGAACGCCGTAACAACCGCATTATATTCTATGGAAGCTTCGGGATGTTTAGAACCCAATCGTGAACATGAGGTGCCGAAATTTCATCTTCCAATTTGCTGCAGTTGCTATTATTTACATTTCGTCGTCATCTTGCGGCTTTTATGTTGCCGATTGTTTTAAACATCGCGAATTGGACGTTTTCGTCTGATACGCTGCACTGTACTAAAATTTAAGTTCAACGTACTTCAGGTGCGATGCGTACTTTAACGCGTGTCGGCCACGCGTCTGCGTTCAGAGGAAGGATATCGCCTCTCCTGGTGAGATCTCATGTTTGGTGTTGGGTGGCAGATGCGCCAATCGCCTCGCCTTGAGCATCGGACCGTCTGTGCGCGATGCATCTAGATGGTTTTTGTGCCATTAGTGGTGCCCCGGAATCTACAATCAACATAACTAGCCACTTCCTGGCCACATTCTCATCTTACCACTTCCATGCCAATCAGTTAGCCACAGCTATCACGTATTTCATATTAGAAAATCGTGTTGCAATGGAACAATACATCATGATACGCACATATATATATATATATATATATATATATATATATATATATATATATATATATATATATATATATATGTATATATATATATATATGTGTTCACGTTCGCATGTTTTGTTAAAGACCACAGCATCAGCATATCTCGCTTTGATAAGTTTTTTCGTACCTTTTTCCAACTCCCGGGTTGTTCGTCTCTTGTTACCACTCTTGTACTCTTGTTCTAAGTTGCTAACCACCGTCAATGCCGCCATAGGTAATATCCACCTGAAGAAGATCACCGGCGAATTTTCCCCAGGATATGCCTACGATATCGTGAAAACGCACAAGCCTGGACGACCGCTCCGCCCAATCATATCACAAATATCGACGCCAACATACCAGCTAGCAAAAACCTTAAATAAACTCATAACACCTTACACGCCAGAAAAGTACAGTCTGAAGTCGACCGACGAGTTCCTCGATATTATCAAAACCAACCCACCAACAGGACTCCTGGCCTCGCTGGACGTGGAAAATTTATTCACCAACTTTCCTGTCCAATAAACAATTCAACTGATACTGCGCTCCGTGTACTAACATCGCACCCTGCCTCCTCTGAAGATCCCAAAACTAATCCTGGGAAAACTTCTCCACATGTGTACCACCGAAGCACCATTTCGTGGACCTGATGGCAGCCTGTACCGCCAAGTCGAAGGAGTGGCTATGATTTTCCCTTTGGGATGCCTATTTGCCAATATGTATATGTGCCACCTGGAAAAGAAGGTCTTAGAAAACAATCCTAACCTGAGGCCCAACATCTATTGTCGTTATGTCGATGATATTTTCGTCGACATGAGAAACAAACCACACCTTTGTCAACTTCAAAGCGCACTGAAGTCCGAATCTCTACTTAATTGTACCACCGAAGTCAGCAACTCCAACCGAATCAGCTTCCTCGATATTGACATCAATCGTACAGACGGCACACTTAAGACCGAAGTACATGGGAAGAAAACCAATGTAAGCAAATGGCTCAATGCCAACAGCGAATGTCCCGGCCGCTACAAGTTAAGCGTCGACAGGGCATTCGTGAGACGGGCCCTCAATCTCTGCTCAGACTGGCAGTCTATCCATGCCGAATTGTGACGATCAAAACAAATGCTAGTCAACAACGGTTTCAGCAACACGATAATTGACAACGTGATCAGTGCCGATGTCAACAAAGCAAAGCAGCCACCTATCAGAAATCAAACATCCAATGTGAAGCTGTTTTACCGCAACCAAATGTCGACAACATACAAAGTCGACGAGCGCATCATCAAGCACATCGTAAAGCAAAATGTCAAACCAACCGACAAGTCTGACAAACTACAACTCTGCATATATTACAAGAGCAAGAACATCGGTAGCCTCGAAAAACAATCCAACAAACAGCAACAATCAGCTTCAACGTACCAATGCAATCTACAAAGTATCATGCCCTCACGAAGAATATAGACTTCGCCGCGTAGATTTCATCGGTTTGACAACTACCCTATCTCACCGTCTCACGATGCACCTACAGGAGGGAGCACCATCGCAGCACATGCTCCAAGAGCACCAACAGCGACTAACACGAACGGATCTGACACGCAACACCGCAATTCTTAGAGCAACGCCGGACAAGCGACGCCTTAGAGTTCTCGAGGCAATTTTAATCCGGGAACAAGAACCTGTCCTGAACGTTCACACACAGTCATGCATAACACTTGAATTGTTTAATAATTCCATCCGGTGAACAGTTGTACAGTGTGTGCTATGTACGTAGTGTATGTTTTCGAAATGTAAGACTAGATTAGCATTTCTTTCCAGAAGCGCTTGTGACGACAATAAGTGTGATCTCTAACTCTGAGATAATTTACTTCTGACCATTTTGTATTACACATGAGTATGAACTGTGATAGCTAGATTAATGCAGAAATGGTCTTTTGAAAATGGTGAAAGTACACCGAAACGTTAATAATACATGAATAATATCGGACGAATACTTTACGATCTAAATGAAAAACAGAGACGAACAACCCGGGAGTCGGAGAGATGTACGAACAAACTTATCAAAGCGAGATATGCTGTGGTCTTTAACAAAACACGCAAACGTGAAAATATGCTGCCGAAATACTCCAATATATATATATATATATATATAAATATATATATATATATATATATATATATATATATGTATGTATGTATATATGTAGATTTATATAATATATTAATGCGTATATATACATGTGCGTGTGCGTGCGGTTATGCGTGCCGGCATTTATGTATGTATGTATGTTCCGGTTCCTAAGTAAATCCTGTCATTTTAAAAAGAGTATGTAAGGTATAATATTGCTATGAATGTTATTTTCTAGCTGGTGTACAGTGACACCTAAACATAGATCGTTGTTGTGGCTTGTCATTTTATAATTTGTAACTTTCGAGAACCCTTCGGCTCCCTTCGTTCACCTGGTGTCGATCGCTGCAGTGAAGAAAATACATCATTCAACACGAATCTAGTTCAAAATCCAAAAAGGACGTGACAAATTCCACAATGAGGTTTAACGAACTGGAACCAATATTTTTGCAGTCAAGTTTACGTCAGCCATTTACTGGCCTGTCAGCTGCAGTGAAATATTGGACGCTTGGGCCATAGGAATCTCAGGTTTGGTGTTCATGAGTTTTTCGGACGTCGTCTTAACAATGCAAATTTCTCCTTAGTCTTTCCACTCATTTCCTTTCCTTTTTTATCTTCCTTTCCTTTCCTTTCCTTTTTCCAGTCAGTTCATGGACCAGAATGTCGACGCCTCCCCAATGGATGGCATGCCCTGGTTCTTACACGTATTGTGGACGTCCAGAGTTGTTTGAATCCATGTTTCGTCTGATGGCCCTCGTATGTCCCCCTCCTTTGTTCTGAAGCCCTACGTTTCCTGCACGCCAGCTTTTCGACACCGTCAGACACAGCGATGTGTGACCCTGATATTTCGATCTTGTCCCGCCTGGCCTTGCCCGCAACAAGCCAACTACGAGGGTTCTCCCCTAGTTTTGTACCTACCCGTGTGCAAGGCAGAATAATCGCAGCTATGCTTTCCGTCATTCCTTTCACTTAACGGTGCGCTACATGGCCACATTTTTGGTGGACGTCCCCCCAAGTCCAAATAACATTAACGTATGGCATGCGGTCACCGTGGATTTGTGGCTCCCGGGATTTTGCGACTTGTTCTCTTGAATTGGTTTGGGTAATTATTTACCTTGACAACCTTCTGCACTAGTCTGTTCTCCGCCTGGCCATCCACATCGGAACATATCAAATTATCTCTATTTACGTATGTCCGAAGCACTGACCATGTTGCATGCTATGGTGCAGGTTTTGTTACACTCCTTGGTGGGGCTTTTGACCTGGTGGTTGTGTTTTTAATTAGGTTCGTGTTGCCGCCCCGGTAGCTCAGTTGGTTAGAGCGCTGGCCTGCTCTGGTCTCCCCTGTCCTGGCAACGCAGGGTTCGAGTCGCTTCGCGCGCTCGCATTTAGCCCCCGGCTGGGAGGGTCAGTTGGCAGCTGGCCCGATAAGGCCGGGGACGAGCTACCGGGCGGCCGTGTCGGTGCATTGACGGCACGTTAAACTTTCGGTCAAAATTCTGCCGTTGAACTGGAATTAATTGATCGGCTGGTGGGGCCAGGGTCCACGCAACAAGCTCGGCTTAGCAATAGGACCCTGGTTCATAAAGCCGCCCCAACAAGAACTCGGATTAAATTTATTTAAATAAAAAAAGAAGAAAAAAAAGATGTATTTTGCTAGCTGTATGTATCGATGCAGTAACACCAGACTCACGAAGGCAATCGCATGGTTTTCCAACGCTTCTGGCTATAACATGCAAAGCTGGAAGAGCTATCCATTTTCAGATAAGTAGGGTGTACTTTGATAGCCCAGTACACCCAGTACACAGTCAGTAGCCCAGTACTGGTGGTACAATTTGTCCGTGCCTTTGGACGAATAAGGGAATATTTACACTTCTTATTTGTTGTAAACCCTACTGTCGAATATTTTGGCATGAATGCCAGGACGACTCCATAGGCCTTGGCTAGGACGATTATCTGCCGTTTTTATCAACTATGGAATTGTTGAGTGATCGCACGGGCCTGTATTTAGCATCTTGGATTTCAAGGGCATCTTTCCGCTCGGTATGAAAGGCTGATAGTGCTTGATATCAGGATAATTTTTGATTGAACCTTGTTAAGTAGCGATTTATCGTATCATTTAAGTTGCACGAAATCGTTAAGAATAACGAATGTGTGTCGATTTAAAACAACCCTTGTACCTAAATATAAGTTCTGCATTAGCATGCAGTGGAATAGATATACAGGCATAATTTAGGCCGTCGCGCGCAGATCTGAATACAGTGGGATGCAATTGTGAATGAGAATGGAATATCGAGAAGTTGTGTCGTGTTGTTTTGCTTGTTCAGCGTCCACTCTACGCGTTATATTTTGGAGGCCCAATTCGACAGGTCGGTTCTCGGCGACTCCTTTGCGCTTTCATGCAAAGTTAGTGGGCTATTTTCTGAGATCCCTAAAGGAACGAACTGCCCCGCTCCCCGCCAACTGGGAAATTTAACTAAAATGACCGCACACGAAGGAGCCTCCTAGATATATCAGAGCTCTCTAAGCACTGTGCTGAGGGTATTTTTCGCATGCAGGTTTGCCTCTTTGCTATTGCGTCCCACCCAAGCCTATCTAAGGGGGCGAGTCGTCTATGGGTAAGGTGCCTGTCTTCCAACCGAAAGGTTGTTGGTTCGAATCCGATCTGCCGTACTCTGCCCGCGACCAATCGGTCTGAGAGATTGGTGACGCTATGTGACCCAAAGCAGTCAACGCAACGCGTCGTAAAACCAAGGGCACCAATGATCCAAAACTAATCGAAGCGTCCTAAAGTCCCAATGTCAATCGTCGCAAAGCCCTAAAACACCAATATAAATCGTCGTAAAGCCAATAACCAATCGACCAACCACCCAACCCACATACTCGCCATTCCCTTATGTAAAATGGTGTGTTGCATATTTTGCATTGTATATTTTTTTACCAAAAGGGCCGAATGCGACATTACTGTCTGTTGCTTGCCAAGGGAATGTCTGGTCGTACAATACAATCACAAACGTATACAGCGCATTGCCAGTTATTGACTCCATCACTAGCATGGAATGTGCATCTGCTGCTAGGTGCCGTATGGATTTAGTGCTCAATACTGATCCTCAGAACGATGATTACAAGGAACATCATCAGAATGCCATTTCCGATGTATCCCGTACTTCATAGTCGGTCATGCCAAAACATAATTCCTGCTTTTCACGCCGTCAGTGAGCTATCTCGGCGCCCGGCATGCCTTTTATCTAAATTTCAGGATGCTATCCATGGCTAGATTGATGACTTGATATCATGATAAGAAGATGTAACTTCTTGACATCACGATTTGGGCCTGACATCTTAGTTGTTTTGGATGCTTCCTTTGAAGCGACGTCTTCCTGAAAGCTGGATTGGATTAGTTGGAGGCACGGAAGTTAAATAACGCGTTGTGTTCGATACATTTTTGTCTCAAATTATGTGGTATTGGAGGAAATTGTATGCATTTGTAGTGAATAGCTAATCTTTTAAACGAAAGTAATTTTCCCCAAAGGAAAGGCTACGCCGTCCGAGTTCACAGATACTCTAATAATTTCGTTTTTAATTAAGCGTTGCTAGGGCGTATGTTGTCCCTGTAAACAACGGTTAATAGCATCGTCATCCAGTATCAATGCGGCTCCAGCTTTCACGGAAGCTATCAACGTTAGGAACGATAGAACACGCCGAAAACGTTTGAAGTTTAAATTACGTGCTGGTGCATAAGGCACGCGCGTACCCGAGAGGCAGTAGCCGAGTCCTTTTGGCGCTAATAGCAAATCCCCGTGTGGAGGAATCGTCGCAAATCCAACACCGGTTAGCCAAGCACTGGGGATGCCAGCATGGATGATGTACGCCTGGATTGGAAGCTCCGCGTCGACGCCTTTCATCTGCGTGCATCAGCGGCACCAACCTGCCACCTAGCGGAGGGTAAGTAAAACACGGAAACGCGGCCAGTTTTAGGCCGTGCTCCTATGGGAGTTCGGGGTACGCATTTAGTATTGACATTTTTTCCAATTGATTGAGCCACCCCAGGATGATTGCATCTGCCTATCATGATACAAATTTTATCAAGGAACCTTACCGTTCTTTCCTAATTGATTTATTACGCTCCGTTCCGAAGTTGTCGTGATGCGAAGTGAAGGCATTTGTGAGAGGGAGTCCATTTCGCCGAAAGGGTCGGCCTACCGATGTTGATTTCTTAAAATGATCGGAGGGGGCAAAGTACATGAAGGCAATAGGCATACCAAAATGAATAGGTGGGGGGGGGGGGAGGGGGAGTCACATTCCATAGGCTCCCATGTTAGAAGTTTAAATTATTGCGGGTGGGGAGAAGCAAGCATTGAGGGGGCAGTTTCACCCTCAAAGATAAGAATGGGCGGTTCTACTTTCGCCCCCACCTTCCTTGCTCTCTAGATATGTGGCTGATATTTTCCGGTGGAGTGGTTTACACAACTGAATGGGAGAGTACAGACTTCGGCGTACCCACCAATCCGCAAAGAGGATTGAGCGGAAGTGCCATGGAGGGTACAAGCCCCCTCCCCCTACACCATACCACTGACAGATTTATGATTTTGCCAAGGAGACGTCATTTCTCCAGAGGGGCGGCTCTTGGTCCAGAACATTTGGACGTGATACACTCCAATCTCCCAGAGGAGCACCATTTGTTTTTGTCTGAGGAGTGCCTTTAGTCGAAAAATTCGCGGCGTGCGCGGCGTTCGGACTCCCAGAGGACTGCCGTTCCCAGGCCGAGGAGGGCGTTGCGCTGATAAATTCGAGGGACGGGGTACACTGGAACCTCCAAGAGATGCGTCCTTCGGGTCATAAGGGGCGCCACTTTCGCTTCCTCCCCCTTTGATCAGCCCTTGCAACATACCCTAGCTGGCAACGCCACTACCTCTCGCCGATTCGCTACCACTTGCCAGTCGTTCGACTCAGGGGTGTTGTTTTATATACCTTTGAGGGGAATTGCCACCTCAATGTTTGCTTAACTTGCCCCCGTAATTATTTCAACTTCTAACATGGGAGTCAATGGAACGTGCCCCCAATTCATTTTGGTCTGTCCATTGCCTTCATGTACTTTGCCCCGTCCAATAATTTCAAGATAAAGATAAAGATAGAGAGATAAGAGATAAAGATTCAAGATGAAGATCATCACGATATCAACATCGGTGGGCCGACCCTTGGGGCGAGGTGGACTCCCTCTCACAAATGTCTTCACTTCGCACCACGACAACTTCGGAACGGAGCGGAATAAATCAATGTGGAAAGAACGGTAAGGTTCCTTAATAAATTATGTATCATGCCAGGCTGATGCAATTCTCCTGGGATGGCTGAATCAATTGAAAAAAAATGTTAATACAAAATGCGTTCCCTGAACTCCCATAGGCGCACGGCCTAAAACCGGCCGCGTTTCCGTGTTTTTACTTACCCTCCGCTAGATGTGCTGATACGCAAACAGCTGTTGGTTTCCAATCCAGGCGTATGATCCATGATCCCAGTGCGGGCACCTCACGGAGAATGGAGCGGAGATGACGTCACTGTCGGGTTTCTCCGCCCAAAGTTTTTTTGTACCGCTGTCTTTTAGGATTCTTGACTGCAATGCTCCATGTTTGTTGTGATGTTTGAGAAAAAGAGATGCCCAATTAACTTGGCAAGCTTGGCTGATAGTCCAACTTGTTAAACCAAATAACTTAGCCCAACTTCTGTTCGGTTCTTTTAGCCTGATGGCTGTGCTGAGTCAAATAGATAAATCCTCAATCCTCAAGTCAAGTCAAATGATCAAAGTCAAATCCTCTTCCCTCACTTTCTGAGATGTCGACAACTCATCACAGCCAATTTCCTCACAAGATTGCTCCAGCGAATCGTCGTGACATTTTTCCATATATTCTCCATAACTTCAGAACACACGATGATGGAGCGGATTTCAAAACTCAAATGAGTGAGGTACGAGCTCTTCATTTATTTTCTAGTATTGCATTGAATTTTGTTCAGGTATCCATGCATGGGCGCCAAATGACCCTGTAGTCGGCGCGCCCTTAATCCCAAATATTCAATCAAGGTATCCATGCATGATATTTTGAATTGTTTCTGAATTGTTTGAATTGTTGAATTCTACCACATACATTAGATAAAGGGTATATATATATATATATATATATATATATATATATATATATATATATATATATATATATATATATATCGGTAGAAGCGCATGCACGTGACCGACAAAAGGAGGTTTGTTCTCGTGCCGTTGATCCACCGCTGATATTGAGAATACTAATACATCGTAATTTGTGAGTTCATTTTTTCTACCAGTTTCAGTTGATTTTTATTATAATGCCTCTTACTGCCGTATATGAACGATGCAATTTGCTTTTGAAGTATCCTTTACTCGTAGGCATCCCGATGTATTGTTCGCTGATGCTAATTGCATTATGCTACAACATTATTTTGATGTATGTGGCTTTGAAAAGCTAAGCTGACAACAGTTGCACTTCCTGTGCACGCGACTCATTGTTGAAGCGTACAACCAAGCACAAGCTGTCTGAGACGAAATTATTGGCAAGTATCGTTTGTTGCCATTCCGTCAAGAATTGCATCGGATATAGCACTGCATATTTGACTACAACAGAAGCAGTAAAAAATGACGACAGACATTACAAGGTTACTCCATGGAGCCGCCCCTAGTAAGATTATGGATTATTGCCTCTAACGGTATGTATGACAAGGATAGTTAAGGAAATACGCAAGTTTGAAAGCTCTAACGCGTCCTAAAGCCCAAATAACTAACGTAAGCTCTAACGCGACCTGTTTGGACATGACACTGGGCGCTGTATGATCAACGCAGTCGATGCGCCCCTAAGCCCAAATAACCAACCAACAGCAAATCATGGAGGTGGATTTCCCAGCCAACGTTATTTTTCTGGTTAATTCGTGATTTGTATGCTGAATCAAATAGGAATAGGATAAAATGCAAAACACCGATGGAAAGCCCTGATTATGGAGGGCTAGGAACATACATCACCTCTGCATTTTATCCTATAATCATGTCTTCAGCTGTCATGTAGCTCAATATGGACCCCGACTTAAAGTCATTGTAAATTATAGAAAGGCACATATTGTTTTCTTTCGGCATTGTTCCGCGAGAACAATGCCGAACAATAAAATAATGAATGCATTTATGTTGATTAGGGTGGTCCTTTTTTGTGTATTGTCCACAATCTCCAACAGCATATTGTGCCCTTTACAGGAGAAGTCATTAGCTAAAAACGTAAACAGAACAGGTGAACAGTTTTCAGTTCAAACAGGTAAACGGCTGTCAGAACTGCATCGATGCCCGATGGCTCCGCGACTCAGATGTGAGCGTGTGACGCAGCACAGTATCTAACCACCTGCGTCTTAAATGCATTCAGCTGGTTCGTGAATATGTCCGCACTTGGTGTCATCGCTAAAAATGTGTTCGTTTCTCTTAATAATCTGTTAAATAAGCCACATCTAATGGTTTCTACACGTGCATACGGTACATGAAATAAAACAGGTTGCCTATTTCTCCTGACTGGGACACATAATCCAAAGTTCTGCAATAACACTGATGAGTCCGTCCTGCCACATAAAACGTTTCGTAAGAACATGATGTCGGATTGTACGCGACGTGAGGACACAGACGTCATGTTATAAAAGCGAAGAATGTCCTTATATTGTAGATATATTGTAGGTCCTTATATTGTAGATTCCGGTCGAGGTGTGGCACTACAGTGTTGAGCAAGCTACATTAAAAATGTATGTTCTACCCTATCAATCCTGGTCAGATGTGTTGATGCTGCGCCTGCCCAGATGACGGAGCAATACTCAAGGCGAGACCTAATGTTCGCGTTATATGCCGCCAACAGAGCAATTTTCGAGAATTTGCTACCAGGAACCCTTGCTTGCATTGATCTAATAAACAGTCCGAGAGCTCGGTTCGCAGATGACACAGTTTTTGCCACATGTGCGAATGTCAATTTGCTGTCCAGGTACACACCCAGGTCTCGCATCACAGTCTCACGCTGCAGCGTTGTATTGTGTACCTTATATTCGAAGCGCACAGGAGTACGACGGAGAGTCATTGTGAATGACCTACATTTCAGGGGGTTCAAGGATAGCATCCAGTCTGCGGACCACTTGCAGAGGGAATCAATATCCCTCTGCAGGCGGGTCGCGTCGTCCACAGACGCTACCCTCCTAACAATTTTGACGTCATCAGCAAACATCACACATTCCTGGTCAATCCTGGATGGCAGGTCGTTCACAAACAGGGCAAATAACAGAGGGGCCAGCAAGCTTCCTTCCGGTACACCGGAAGTAACATCTGCCCAGTCCGAGACCCGTTGACAGCCCCGTTGAATATCACCCGCTGCCGGCGACCATTCAGGTATGAGCGAATCAGAGAGATAATTTTGTCTGAAACATGATGTGCATTTTCGAGCTTGTATAGTAACAGTTTATGGTTGACTCTTTGGAAAGCCGAAGAGTAGTCCGTATAGATTGCATCTGTCTGGCAACCAGCAGCGATCGAATCCCAGGCGTGTCTCAAGAAAACTGCTAGGTTTGAAGCACATGACCTTTTTGGAATAAAACCGTGCTGGGTGTCAGTCAGTACTGGCAAAATGTGAGCACTCAAAACATTGTAAATGTTTTTTTTTCTCTAAAATCTTGCCACACAGGCAAATAAGTGAAACGGCTCGGTAGTTCGTCGGATTTTTCCGGTTGCCTTTCTTATATATTGGTGTGATGCTTGCCATTTTCCACCGGTTCGGAAATTTTCCCTGCCTGATGGAAAGGGTACAAATTTTGTACAGCGGAACGCATAATTGGTCAGCACACTCTCGGAGGATTCTGGCGCTGATATTATCTGGTCCACATGCTTTGTGCGGGTCAAGTCCAATGAGAATCGTGTGGATTTGTTCTAATGAGGGCCGAAAGTCTGTGAGATTAGACAATCCGTAGTCCTGTAATGGTGCTCCGGACCTGACAGCACGAGGTAGAGCAGAACGGTCTACAAGTGTGGCATCAAACATCGGTGGGAAAGACGCAGTGCGAAAATGTTCCATGGCTGCGAGGCTCGGCGTGCGAGAACGCTCACCGTCGGTACCGCGCGCACCACTTGGCCCCTCTGGAGAAATAATGGGTCCACCTCCAACTGCCCCATTCACAGGCCAGCCACTTACACCACCTACCAGCCGAAAGCGGATGCCTATTTCACCACCGACCGAAGCGAGTCCCAGGTCCCGTCCCCGCGCTGAGTCGCCCGTGATGAGGCACCCACCTGTAAGCCGAGACGTGTGGGATAGACTACCGTCCTGACCGTAACACCTGTGAAGGCACCATACCATATCTCTAAACGGCTGACTGCGAAGAAGTGTTTTAACTGAGACAGTATGCGGGGAATTACACCTCAGCATGACACTGTTTTGTCACGATTTTACTTCTGATTTTTATCAATAAACTTGTTATGGGCGCTATATGACCATTGCAGTCGATGCGCCCTTTAAACCCAAATAACAACAAAACAATAGTCCTGTAATGGTGGGTACTGGGCTACATCCCGTGCTGTGAACTTGGCTGAAAAGGCTCTGTTCAGCAGGTTGGCGCGTCCAACGTCATCGCTGATTAACGTGTTTCCGTCTAGCAGAGACGGAACGGAACCACTCCTTTTAAAACATTTAAAAAATGACTAGTATCGCTTTGGGTTTGTCTTAAAATCCTCCACTAGTCCCCTCAGATAACTGCAGTAGCTGCGTCCGATTAGACGTTTGAAGAAGTCGCGTTTGTCTGTAAAATCGCGCCGAATGACACCGTCACGCCTTTTCATTCGACGATGTGCACATTCCTTCGCGGATAGTGCGCGCCTGGCCTCACCGTCAAACCAGGGCGGGAGTCTACGGCGAGGAGTCACGACTGGCACATGATCACGAATAGCAGCTTCGATTAACGAGTAAAACATCTCAACAGCATTGTCAACATCTAAGTCATCCAGCACGTTCCACGGTAAAAGTTCCAAACAGCGTCGCAATGAATCCAAATCTGCTCTCTTGTAGTTATAAGCAGTCGATCTTGACACAGCTGGAGGCGATGGCCTCGGCAGAAGGAACTTAGCCTGGCTCTCGTCATGGTCCGAGTCTATGATTCCCTTCCGAACGAAGCTCTCTGCTGCGATGTCGATAGTGAGCACCAAGTCTAAAATGTTGTTGGCTCTTGTAGATTGAGTGACGTATTGTCGCAGGCCGTGGAAATCGCACGCTTCCAGGAAGCAGTTGGCTCTGGCCGTTAGTCTTAGCCTGACCGGGTTGGCCCAATCGGACGCAGACGGCACCCAGCCAAGCTCAGGAATGTTGAAGTCGCCCAGGACTATCAGCCGGCGTCCGGGTGGGAGCTCGCCTAAATGCTGAAAAATTGTGTCATGGCGTTGTCGTCGTCTTAGCTACAGGGGTTATTTTTTCTCTAATTTTTCCACCTCCCACCCTTCAAATGTGTTCCTTTGTGGTTCAAATGGATGTGTGTAAACTATTTTATGGTTCAATCAATATTTAGGGGTTGCACAACAACTTTGAAGCTCATGCCTATAGGCAATTTAGGCACAATCTTATAACATAGGCTACTGGTCATTTTGAAGGGTTTGGGCCGTTGCGGCCATACAATAAATGCTGGCATTCGGATCCCCTCCAATGGGAGTATTAGCTACTCATAGGATGTGGTGCCAGATGGGGGGGGGGTTATCAGGGACGCAACTCCACTCAATGTCGTCCGATCAGCGTATATTTTTGGCTATCCGAAAGCTGTCGACGATGTGCTGTGACAACTTGGAGAAGGTACTGAAGTTGGACCTCGTCCCAGGTGGATAGTCTGTTGTACTCTTGAATGAATGCCACACGTTGCTCTGCATTGTCGTTGGTGACTTTGATTCCTTGGACAATATTGTATGCCTTCAGGAAATCCTCTCGTGAGTTCCAGGACTCTGGAGGTGCAGACAGGTATCGGGTGATTCATCTTCTCGAAAAAGGTTAATGTTCCTCTGGTCACACAATTTTCCAAACTGTGTCCCTGGATAGCTTTAGCTGTGACTGTCACTCGTTTGGGAGGGCCTTCAGTTCAAGGTTGCTCGTTTAGAGCATTTGCCATCAACCTCTTGGTGGTAGATGCTACGACGGATCAAAAAAAGCTGAGGGCCACTAGCTCTTCCGAAAGATGCCATTGGTGGGAACGACATTTTGCCACAGTGGCTTTAGAAATTGCTTCAATAATCTCATAGGCATGGACGGCTGTGAGAAGGTTCAGGTCATTTCGAGGAGCATATTCGGGAAGGGGTGCCTCGATCCGGTACTTCGCATACACAGTAACAAGAAAGATGGACTTACTACACAATCCCCGCTCATCTCTTGGAGTCAGCTTGAATTGTCCACGGAACATCCACACTTTCATTGAGTAAACTACCTTTGATATCCAGCGGGCATGATGCATGGGCCCAGGACGACTGTAGTGGACTCCTAGGTGGAGTTCCTCCAAGGAAAATCAATGAGAGCTCTAGGAATTATCGGTAGTCGTCCCTCAGATCATGTCGCTCTGCCAAAGCCTTTTCAACCCAAGCAATCGATTCGGCTTAAGTCTCGTGGATGATTAGTGCTACCTCCTCACGGTCAGCACCAGTTTCAAACACGTTCTGGTTGACAAACTCCCATTTGGCCTGGAAGCATTTGAAAAGAAGCATCTCTGGGCCCTTGGCTGACTCCATGAGTGTTGTATAAGCAGCTTCCACAATCAGCTCCATCACGTAGTACCTACATACGAAGTAAAGGAGATTCTTTTCCAGTTCTTGCTCTGTAATGATGCACCATTGTTACGGCCTGTGTTGGAGGCCGTCGTATCAAATGCCACTTCAGCAACTCTTTCGGCCAGGCCCCACTCCTCTGAAGCTTCAACAACAGTCTTAGCTTGCTGCAGCCCATTGTCATTCGCGATCTCGGCAACTTGAGGGAGCTTGCTAACTCCGCTGCCCGACACGAGGATGGGGAGTCCATCAACATGTTCTTGAGTCGTCAGATCCTTCGTAAGCTTACCATCCCAGTGTGATATCAATGACACTTCAGCAGTAAACTCTGCTTTCAAGCAGGATGAACATTGCTCTCTATGCAGCTGTCGTTGCCGCCGGATGGAGGATCGATTGATGTTGAGCTCGTCAACATTCTGCCTGAGAGAGCGAGCACTCTCTGACAGCATGAACGTTGCCTTTCGGTCTGCCACTTTTGTCCTATCAGGAACCGCTGCAAGGGATGGAGATACAATGTTCTTTGTCGCCCTTCGGCGTCTGGAGGGACCAGGAGTGGCTTCCGCATCTACAGTTACTCCCACAGCACCGTCGCTTTCTTCAGCGGACACATCTGGACCACCGCTACTTCAACGTACTTGACGCCTCCACCTGTACACCTTCGAAAGAGGTTGAGGGCGCTTGTTGAGAACGAAGCTTCCTCTTCTCTTGTACCCTCCTTCGCTTTGAGGAGCGGCTTTCTCTGGCAGTCAGGGAGACATACACTGGACCCATATTTAATCTACGGTATGGTTCTCTTTGGGCAAGTAGGAAATATTTGTCCTGAATGTGGATAGTCGACAGGGCATTTGCAGTGGCTACATCAAGTAATTACTTCAAGGTGTGCTTGAAAGCCTCTTCCTTCTCAATTTGGAGAGTTGATCGCCGACTTTTGCCCTTCTTCAGTTGCTAGTATTCAGAATACAGTTTATCTACCCTAGCAAAGGGGTGGTCTTTTCGAGCCGTGGGGCTGCGGGCTCTTGCCGGGGCTGCGGGCTCTTGCCCAACACTTTACCACCCGACCCACTACGACAGGAGCACTACTACGAGTAGTGAATTTCTCCTCCTGATGGTAGTGAAGGAAGTTGCCAAGGACTTCGCCATTTGATGGCAGCTTGGACCCTTTCATATATTCTTTGGTGCTGACTAGGTAAGTGTTATGCCTACTTCGACCAGCCATGTCAGGTGTCACTTACCACAGTGTCTGTACATTCTTATTGAATATACAGACACTGCTAACTGTATCAGTAATTGTTACTTTATACTTTGAAAATACTGTTATACTGTCAAAGACCTATAAAATATAACAATTAGTGAAACTTCAAGATCAATGTGCAACCATGAAATATTATTTCTAATTTTTGATTTTTTCCTAGGGTTTTGGACACAAATGAACACATTTGGGTGAGGGAGGGGGAGCATAAGATTTTAAAAACAAGTTTTTATGGACCACCATAATGTTGATCATCGTAAAAGTGTCAGAGCAGGGTATGTCAGGTCTGGTCAGAATCAGGCTGGAAAACCAGCTTCCAAACTATGCATGCTAGAGACACAGGGAAGATGCCATTGGTAAGCCAATGTAGGCTTATTTCACAGCTTTTTCATTTTCGACCATGCTGACTTACTTAAATGTCACAATATCCTTCTGCTGGATCCCGACACACGTTGGCATTAGGAGGAATGAACTCGCCGTCGCAGCGGCAAACGAGCGGCACAGAAACCATGCACTCGCACCCTCTCTCCCTTCACGGGATTTTTACCCAGTGATCTCAGAATACATGCATGATAAATGGCAAACCAGCTGGGACGCCCTGGGCACAAAGGAACTCCAAGAAATCAAACCACGAATAGGGTACTGGCCCTCGTCTTCCAGGAAAGTGCGAGCGGAGGAGGTGGCGTTGGCACGACTCAGAATCGGACACACATACACCACACACTGCCACCTCATCATAAATGAAGACAAGCCAGTATGCCCACGATGCAATTCTCCATTAGCGGTACATCACATTCTCACATGTCAGCACTACGCACAGGAGAGAGCCCAGTACCTTGGAACCAACAGGACATCCCCAGTCTCCTTCGAGACGACTCGGACTGCTTGGGAAAGGTGTATCGATACTTTAGGACGATGGGATTTTGATACTATATTCAGGTCGGTAAAAAAACAGTCACCCAACCACAACACTAAGACATGGCTCTGACTAAGTAGTTCTCTGTTCTGTTATGGGCGCTAAATGATCTTCCATGGTCGATGCGCCCTAAACCCTAATCACACACACACATTAAATGTCATAATAAGTAGGTCCAGTGACTTGACATTTATATCGGGGGAAAAGCCTAAGAAATATACATAAATACAAATGTCTCAGATCCTTTCAACAAAGGCATTCAAGCAAAATGTGTACATCTGCTTCATATATGAAAATTATATGGTCAGGCCAGGTCACGCCGTGTGGTCAGATCAAGCAAGTTCATGCTTGAATACCACCGTTACATCACTTTTGAAGTATAGCGGTTTTGTTCCAATGGTTTGTTAACGTCTTCAAGAAGAACTGATATGACACTGACGCATTATTGCGAACTGTCCAGCTTCTGACACCGTGAACTGACTTGGTCACGCTCGGGCAGTATATAGATTGATAAAGCGATCACATGCCTTCGCCTAAGTGTGCACTGTTTGGAAAGTAAGTCCATGGAGGGGTCGAATCAGATAAAATAAGGTCAGATCACACGAATTCAATCCATCTCAGGTTTTGGTAGGGCACCCAATGCCATGTCGGACGGTTTAGGTGGCACCGAAACCGAATTCAGCTATGACTCCAGAGCTGGCATGGTGTAGAATTTGCATGCTATTTGATCTGACCTGAAGTCATTATTCTTTGATAGGTTTTAAACCAGGATGTTTCTTTCAGCGATTTATCACTTTCTGCATGACAAATTACCCCAAATTGAATCTTCCCCCTCTCAAATGGGAAAAAAAAAGAAAAAAAAAAACTTTAAAAAAAAAAAAACCCCCAAAATTTTTAAATTAAAGAGAAAGAATTTTTTTTAAAAAAAATTACAACTATTCTGAATGGCGGCACTTTGAAGATTTTGGAACGTTACTCTTTTGGACCCGTCCATGGTACATGACCTTTAATGACCTTGATATGAAATTTATTCAAAATATACGAACGAGATGTATAAGAAGGTACTGCAAGTTTCATGTCTCTGCGTATACTCATTCGGTCGCTATCCCGGCAAAAAAACCTCGTAGGGATGGCTTTCTCGGGAGCCCCCGGACCGGCGCGGGTGCATTTCCTGGCCCAGTGAGGCTGATGCGTACTTTGACCTCGTGTTTTGACCCACCCGTGAATACGAGCGTTTTGTGATTGTTGACGTCGGATAATTTGTTGAAGATGCCCAGAATTTCCGGCGATGTGATATCCGATTTCTTTTCCGAGAACAAGTACTCGACCTTTGGTTGACTCAGGGTCCAGAATGGCCTGGTGGGCGGTCGAGCTGCAGTGGTTGGCATTGTTAGTTTAAAATCTGAAAGAGCCGTGGCAATTTGAACACTAGATTGTGACAATTTGCGTCCAAATCGCCTCTTGCCGTATCTGTCAAGCTTAGAGCATCGCTGTGCCGGGTGATTTTCGATGAATTTGAATTTAATGTAGTAGCGGCATAGCTGTTGTGTCCTGAAGCGGAGGGGAGGCATGTCTGAGTCTACCAGAAGACTGGCTATCAGTGTGGTGCTGAGGGCTCCTGTGTTGTTCTGATGCAGTTGTTTTGAATTGTTTCTAACTTTTTGCTCAGTGCTGATGACATGGTTGCAAAGATGACGCTGTTGTATTCTAGGGATGGGTCGTATGATTGACTTGTAGAATCGCAGTTGTGTTTTCCTGTCTCCGCCAAGGTATGTGCCTACACGTACACGGAGCAGGTTGACGCGCTTCGCGCATCTCTTCGAGATGGCAGTAATACATGTGCTGAAGCTAAGTTTTTGGCCCAAGGTTACTCCTAAGAACTTTAAACTTGCTTATTAGAAATCCACTAATTGAAATACATCGGGTCAAATGTGCGACACAATGACTTGTTGAATGCACGCCTTGACGTTGCGGAACGCACGTGGCGACGAGTGGTGATTTTTCGCGCGGCTAGCCAGCCTCGTGCAGCATTTGACAGCACTGGCGGTACTGGCGGTACACGGCCGCCTTGGTGGTCCTCAGAGACAGGCGCGGCCGTCTGCACTTAATCTCCATGCCCGCTGCTGGACGGCCAACTGTCCCATTCGCACGGTGGAATGTGTTTTATGGCTGGATGAAGTGCTCTCGTTGTCAGATTGCAATCATGGTGTGGTTTTCGGGTGAGTGTTTACGAGCGAGGGTGAGACCCGAGCCAGTTTACTCCGGTGTATATGGTAGAAAAGTTCATCTGAACGATCCAACCCTTCGTTGGGTGGTCCGACCGTTACGCTTTTGAGATACTTCTTTGTTACAGCGTCTCACGTTGGAATTTCTTCGCCTGAGTAAGGCTTACACGAATATCGATTTTGCCAATTGTATCCCAATATTATTCATGAAGTGCTCTCGAGCTTCGTTCAAAGACAAGGGCTCCCGGCAGCATTTCCACTCCTTGGTTGACTCGATTGCGGACAGTTAATTATTGTCTTGAAGATCGTTATGGGCCCTTTTGTATCCGTGTCGTTCAGGAGTGAACAATAATTGAAGTCTTTGAACAATGGCCGGCGATATTATGATATCCAATGTGAGAAGTTTGGCTGAGCTATGTGTATCAGATATTGCAGATTGGGAAGTATACACTAAGCAGCTAGCATGGCTACTTGAGGCCGCAGTAGTTGAAAGTGATCGATGCACTATCACAAACACGCCGTATTATAAATATTTGCGTGCTCAACTTTCGAACGGCATGCTTCGTGTCGTTCTGGCGCCATTCTGAAGGCGCCACTCTGACACCTGCCGGCTGCCGGTGAACTGTGTGGTGGCGCCCATCTACTTAACTCCTGGTCGGTGGAGTGGCGGCCGGCGGTGATGGCGTGTGGTGACGGTGGTGATGTTGGTGGAGCAGGTGTGGGGGACGCGGCCCGGATCCGACCGTGCACCTCGGCGGCGTCTGGCGCTGACGGCGCTGCAGCAGGTTGTGTGGCCACGCGCGCTCTGTACGTGTGTTGCAGTGGTGGCCAGCGGCACCGCCGCCGCCGACGGTCGGTCCGTGTCACCGGCCACCGGCCGGCCATGCAGGAACACACCGGCCACCCTGACGTCACCCTGCAGACGCCGACGGCGCGGCCGCCCTCGCTGCTGTACAGCTCGCGCCCGGCCAGCCGCGAACTGGCCAACGGCCTGCGCCGCAGCCCCTGGAAGCGCGTCAAGCTGCTGTGCCACGTGCTCGCCTGGAAGTCGGTGACGGCGGCGGCGTCGCAGCGGCGCAGCGCTGACTCGCTGGTACGGCCGCCCGCCTGCCCTGCCGTGTCGTGTTGGACCGCAGCGTGCGGTGTTCGTCTGCCCGGCTGACTCGTCTACTGCGCTGCCCGGCCGGTGGCTGATCAATGTGTTCAGCTGGCCTTTCCGCTGGACTGTTGCCCTGCTCGGCTGCCCTGCTCGGCTGCCCTGCCCGGCTGCGCTGCCCGGCTGCCCTGCCCGGCTGCTGGTTAATCAGTGTGTTCAGCTGCCCGGCTGCTTTGCCGGGCTGCTGGTTGATCAGTGTGTTCAGCTGGCCTGCCCGCTCGCCTGCTGAGTGTCCCTGGCTGCGCTGCGTAGTGTCTACCGGCTAGTGCTTGCTGTGTGTGTGTGTGCACTCGTCGGCTGACCTGTTCGGCCGATCCGTGCAGAGATGAGCGTGGTGCTGTCCTTCCGCCGTCTGCCTGCCTGCTGCACTGCCCGTAAGCGGGCGGCCGACGGCTGATAGCGGCCGGCGCTGTCGTCTGCTCGGTGTACCCGGCCGGCCGGTCGACCGCGGCTAGATGTAGCGCAGTGCGGCGGCCAGCACGACACGGCCTCGCCGCCAGACGCGGTCCGCTCAATACGTCACGTGGCCGGCGTGGCTCTCAGGTGCCGCCGCCGCCGCCGCCACTGCCGCTGCCGCCTGTCGCCACCGGCCGGCCGGTCGCTTCAGGTGGCCGAGATCGATGTCGTTTGATGTATACACGGCGCCAGAGTACGGCCGTGACAGCCGGCGCCGCGACTCACGACTGCGTCGTGGTGTGGGATACAGTGTCCGCCGCCTCCCACAGCTATGAGGTGGTGTGGGATACGGTGTCCGCCGCCTCTTACGGCTGTGACGAGGTGTGGGATACAGTGTCCGCCGCCTCCCACAGCTATGAGGTGGTGTGGGATACGGTGTCCGCCGCCTCTTACGGCTGTGACGAGGTGTGGGATACAGTGTCCGCCGCCTCCCACAGCTATGAGGTGGTGTGGGATACAGTGTCCGCCGCCTCTCACAGCTATGAGGTGGTGTGGGATACGGTGTCCGCCGCCTCTTACGGCTGTGACGAGGTGTGGGATACAGTGTCCGCCGCCTCTCACAGCTATGAGGTGGTGTGGGATACGGCGTCCGCCGCCTCTTACGGCTGTGACGAGGTGTGGGATACAGTGTCCGCCGCCTCCCACAGCTATGAGGTGGTGTGGGATACAGTGTTCGCCGCCTCCCACAGCTATGAGGTGGTGTGGGATACGGTGTCCGCCGCCTCTTACGGCTGTGACGAGGTGTGGGATACAGTGTCCGCCGCCTCCCACAGCTATGAGGTGGTGTGGGATACAGTGTCCGCCGCCTCCCACAGCTATGAGGTGGTGTGGGATACGGCGTCCGCCGCCTCTTACGGCTGTGACGAGGTGTGGGATACAGTGTTCGCCGCCTCCCACAGCTATGAGGTGGTGTGGGATACGGTGTCCGCCGCCTCTCACAGCTTTGGCGAGGTGTGATATACGGTGTCCGCCGGCCCGCGGTGCCGCCTCACAGCTGTGACGAGATGTGGGATACGGTGTCCGCCGGGCTGCAGCGTGCCGCCTTTCACAGCTGTGTCGAGGTGTGAGGCACGGTGCTCGCTGGCCCCCGGCGCCGCCTCTCACAGCTGTGACGAGGTGTGAAATAAGGGATTCGGCCGCTCGCTTCACCTGTCGTCACCCATGCATGGTCTCGGCGGCGCACACGCGTCGGCCGGTTCGTGGCTGTCGAGTCGGCCACACGTGCGCACCGTGTGAATGACATCCGTGCGGCGGTAAACATAGACAGTGTTGCTGCCCGGATATTAGCTGTCCCAGCATGACCACCCAGTCTTTGGATCTATGACGAAAGGGCGTCGTGTCGGCGCTCAGAAATGCCGCCCCTCAGAGATTACGCAACTTACGGAACTTCCAACTAGCACAGCGGCGCGATCACCCCCCCCCCCGGCGTGGATCGGCTCCTCGGCCGTGATTAAGACCATCACAATCTATGCACCGGCTAAGTTTTGAGCTGTGTCGGCTGTTGGTTTGCATGGCACTTGAATGTTCCCAGGACTGATGTGTCGAACAGGCTATGATGCAAATACCGCTGGGTGACCGAGCAGGGAGCAACCGGACGTTGCGACGACTGAAGGTCGGGCGCGTGCGACTCGCATGTCACCCGTACGGCCCGCATGCTGAGTGACCTAACCGTATGGCATCTGACTCGGCCGGGTTCCTTTACCTTACTTCGCCGTGGGAGCAGTTGTCTGGCTCAATGGTTGATCCAGTTGCCAGGTGTGCTGTGGCGGGGGTGAGTTCCAGCTGCCCCGGTGACCAGTTGGGCCGTGGCTGGGATGAGTTCCAGCTGCCCCGGTGGCCAGGCTGGCTGTGGCTGGGATGGGTTCCAGCTGCCCCGATGGCCAGGTGAGCCGTGGCTGGGATGAGTTCCAGCTGTCCCGGTGGCCATGTGGGCTGTGGCGGGGATGAGTTCTATCTGTTCCGGTTGCCAGATGGGCTGTGGTGGGGATGAGTTCTATCTGTTCCGGTTGCCAGGTGGGCTGTGGTGGGGATGAGTTCTATCTGTTCCGGTTGTCAGGTGGGCTGTGGTGGGTATGAGTTATATCTGTTCCGGTTGCCAGGTGGGCTGTGGCTGGGATGAGTTCCAGCTGTTCCGGTTGCCAGGTGGGCTGTGGTGGGGATGAGTTCTATCTGTTCCGGTTGCCAGATGGGCTGTGGCGGGGATGGGTTCCATCTGTTCCGGCTGCCAGGTGGGTTGTGGTGGGGATGAGTTCTATCTGCTCCGGTTGCCAGGTGGGCTGTGGTGGGGATTTGTTCCAGCTGCCCCGGTGGACACGCTGAGAACAAGGCAGGGATTTCCCAGCGGTTGCTGGCTCACAGTTTCGGCATATGCCAGGGAGTTACGTACCCTTAATAATGAAAGAAGCTGAAGTCAATTACAGAACGACGATGAAGTCTCCACAGGTCACGAATATCATGCAACGGTTATACTGATTGGGTAGCAACGAGAAGTTGTGTTGACTTAATTTGTATCGCCGTGTATTTTACGGCAATCAGTGTCAGACTCACGATTTTCAGGAAATGTGTGTATTGTTGCCAGTCAATGTTACCGATTCGGGGGATGAATCTCACTCTGTAGGGGAAGCCTTTGTGTTTTGAAAAATGATATCCGGGACGCTTGGCATGATCTGACAAAATATGATGTCATCATACCACATAGTATTTAAGTTTCGGATATTGTTGATCGATTGAAACACGGCTACAGGATTTCAGATGGATAGTGAGGAAAACAGAAACATGGTTTGAACACAAAAAGACACTCCCTTCTGCAAACTGCTGATAGCTGGGGAAGTGCTAGTGCCATCATGGTTTTCACATGTCGATTCAGCTATGCATCGTCGATTCATAATTGACCATGCTTAATTATTTCGCACATAGAGTACCTCTGATGTTTGGTGTTAGCCAATAATGAATGCTTTTGTACAGAAAGGAATCAACATGAAGGAGTAACACTGGCTGGATGGAGGACCTATTCTGGGCTATCACGCGCACCGATAGCTGGGTAAAGGTCGGCCGTGTTGGTCGGCGCAGGCCCAGATCCCACTGCGATGACATCGCGTAATAATGACGACTCGGTCGGCCCCCGACCCTCGGGAGGCGTGCTATATACGGCCAGCACCGGTCGTCATCGGCCCGGCAGCCGGCGCCGCTTGTTGGCTGGCTCTGATCGCCGCTTACCCGGCAGCTGGCCGTTTGTCCGGCAGCTGGCCGCTTACCCGGCAGCCGGCCGTTTGTCCGGCAGCTGGCCGCTTACCCGGCAGCCGGCCGTTTGTCCGGCAGCTGGCCGCTTACCCGGCAGCCGGCCGTTTGTCCGGCAGCTGGCCGCTTACCCGGCAGCTGGCCGCTTGTCCGGCAGCTGGCCGCTTGTCGGGCAGCTGGCCGCTTGTCCGGCAGCTGGCCGCTTGTCGGGCAGCTGGCCGCTTGTCGGGCAGCCGGCCGTTTGTCGGGCAGCTGGCCGCTTGTGTGGCCGGCTTTGTCGTGTCGGCACGGCAGAGCTGGCCGCCACGTCATGCACGGCTTGTGGCGCGGGTGGCGAGCTGCGAGCGAGCCGGCGGCCGCGGCGGCCATCCCAACTGGCCGACGTCGGACACGCTGCGTCGCCTCCCAGTGGCGCTGACGGGAGCGTCACGTGGGCTCGGCTGTGCCGAAGCGGCCCGAGACTGCGTCGGTCACCGGCCCGTTGGCGATTGGTGCTCCTCCCCCCCCCCCAACCCCAGCACACCATGACAGCCGTCTGTGGTAGTCCGTCCACGTCGGCTGCCCTGAACCAGCCGGCGGCTGGCCGCAGGCGTGGCGGATGAGACGTGCTTTCGGTGTGCACGGGAATGTACAGTTTGTTCACTGGTGTGTCCATGCGACTGATCGACCAACCAACCAGCCGCCTGGTTGACCGGTTGCAACCGACCAATCGGTTGGCAATCAACCTACCAACCTATCGGCCTACCTACTGACCTACTGACCTATTAACCAACAAGCCGACCGACTTATTGACCTGCAAACCTACCGACCTATTGACCTGCAAACCTACCGACCAGCAAAAATAGCAGCCACCCACGAGCCAACCAATGACAAACTTACCAAGTGGCCCGAAAGCCACCCAACCTTCGCACTGGATGTTGCCTGGTTGTTGTCTGCCCGCTCGATGTCTCGTGCACATGCTGCTCCCGGTACATGTGACACTGCTGTCACTGCTTCCTGTGCGTGTGTCGTGCCGTCGGCGACATCTCTGCCGAGTGACGTGACGGATGTGCTCTGCTGAGTGATATGACGGATGTGCGCGTTGACAAGTGGTGACGGATGTGTGCGTTGACAGGTGGTGACGGATGTGCGCGTTGACAAGTTGTGTCGGATGTGAGCGTTGACGACTGGTGACGGATGTGTGCGTTGCCAGGTGGTGACGGATGTGTACGTTGACAGTTAGTGACGGATGTGCGCGTTGACAAGTTGTGACGGATGTGTGCGTTGGCAGGTGGTGCAGCGACGCTACACCCGTCTCAGCTCGTCGTGTCCGTCGCTGAACCAGGAGTCTGATGACGATACGTGGGCGTCGGACCGCGTCGAGGCGCTGCCCGCCATCCAGGTCACCTCGCACGGTACGGCTGGCTGGCTGGCAGTTAGGCCAGGTCAGGTCGGGTCAGGTCGGTTCGAACTGCGCCGAGGTTCTGCCGGCCATCCAGGTTACCTGGTACAGTACGGCTGTCTGTCAGGGCAGGTCAGGTGGGGTCGGGTCGGCCGGCATCCGGCATATCTGGCGATGCTGAACCACATGGCCACCGGTCACCACGAAGGCCATGCTCGGGTGAGGGGTCGGAGGTGAGCCAGGCCAGTTAGGATGTCACAACAACACAGCAGCGACGTCTCATGGCCTATCTAGTGGTCTGATGATGCGATCTAGTTGATACACGGGTATGACAATGACACAGATATTTTAACTCAGTGCAGGGAGAAACCTGATGGCCTTGGAAGGTGGCTGTTAAAGCAGGGGTCGTGCGTAAATTTGGTTGGCTGCACAGCGTCAACCGCGTTTTAGCAGTGCTTACGTTTAGACCGTTCAACGCAAACCACATTTCGATAGGCCATCCATCTGCGGGGCGACATTTATAGGTTTTTTTCGTTTACAAGGATTTGAGTGCCGTCTGCAAACTGAACGGTCGTGTTCCCTTCAGTGAAGAGGCTAAGGTCGTTCGCAAAGATAGAGTACATCAAATGTCCAATGGAGAACCGCAGGCAAACGCTGATGTTGGGTAATCGGAAGGACGTCTCAGGAATGCCGAAACGGTTTGCTACATCCACACTGGTGTGGTTTTGGAGGTAGACCGAGCATCACGAGTGGCGATGCCTTGGAGGGCCAATTTTGAGGAAAACCGGGAATGGTCGATTGCAATCAAAGCATTTACTTCCGCCGGGAAGGCTCAACAGGGAAGCTCAACTGATGCAACTCACACCCACTGCCCGCCCGCCCAACCACTTGTAAACAGCAACTCACACGCATTGTATACCGGCCCAACCATTTGTAGTAGCACGTCAACAGAAACTCACACGCATTGCATACCCGCCCAACCACTTGTATTATCGATGTAGACAGCGATTCACTGATGGCAGCGGACGTGCATGATCCCATTTGCCTGGCCACTTGAACTAAATGGCAATCTAGTGGTGCCGTGGCACGGTCCGATGGGTCGCCTTGTGATAAGTTAGCATGCAACGTAAATGGTTATCTGGTGGTGCAGTCAATTCAGCTTTGGTCCAATGCAAAGTTCTAGAATGTCGGCCGAACTGAATTTCAAACGGTTCACTTCATATGATGCAGATCATTCTTGGACGAACTTGCATCTGAAAAGTGTTTTCTACTGGCCACGTGGGTGTTTTTTTATGCTGCCCTTGCTGCAATCCAACATGTAGGACATTGCTTTAAATGCTGCCCAATCTTCAAATGATGTAATGCTGTTTATTTCACACAAAGGATGACGGATGATCCGATATTTCCTGCTGAATAATTTAAGATAAAAACGTCTGAATGTAAAAAAAAGACGGATCGCATCCGCTTAAATAAATATTCTTAGCTGCACATCAATATGAATATCTTGCTTGCCATACAGTGTACAACATACGGAACAATATAATAATATACAGTACGCGATATATCATTTGGTCTCAACAACTTGGGTTTCATAATCAATCATGTGTAATTTACCCAAACAAGGAACCAACTTGTCAGTCATTCTGAGTTCATCAAACAAGTGTGAAACTGGGAAATTGTATCATTGTAGGGCAAGAAAAGGATTGATTGGCATACACTTTTCCTTCTGTGTTCCAAAATCCAAGATTGTTAGACGAATTGTTCCTTGTCGACAGGAGTCCAGTGGCTGCTCGCCCACTGAACGGCCAATGTTATTCGTCCGACTAAGGCATGCAAGGCGGGAACAGCATAGGCCAGTTTCTCTGACTTCGCACGCCCTAAAACACGAATCCACCACCACTTGCTTCACGGCTGCAGACAAATTGGCACGTGACGACCGCAAACACCACCTGCTGCCCTTCAACACTGGCCCGTGGTCATGCTGCTCGGCTGTCACAGAATGGCTAAAGGTGAAGCGGCGCAGCATACCCTACCAATAACAGCTGTGAAGCGACAGTGCGCCTCCAATGACTGTTCGTGTCAAACCTACCCCTTGAACATTATTCGGTAGCAGACGGTGCAATCAACCTTAGATGAGCCGATTTGCAAAGCAGCGTACTAACCCTGTCCACATTGAGGGGTAAGATGCTCGTCTCACAATCGAAATATTGTGGGTTCGAGTCTCACCTATCGCTACTCTTCGCCCGCGACCAATCGGCGTGAGAGATTGGCGACGCTATATGACTCAACTGTCGACGTGTCGTAAAACCAATAACCAACCAACCTGTCCACATTGAAGGTACCATTGCCTTTTGCCCCCTTGGAAGGCATGCCACTGCCGCGTGGCAGCTGACGTGAGAGACTACAGACAATTACGTCCTTGCCCGCACGGTAAAGATCCCTCGGTGCTTTTCGAGAGGAGTAGGCCATTTGCCGGCACCATGGCAAAATTAGCTATTTTCCCAGCCCCTCTCCAAGCACACAATTATTATACCTTGCAGCAAAGGGAGCTAAATAAATCAAAAACTAAATAATAAGAGCTAGAGCTAAATAGTTAGAACAACTAAATAAGAGCGAAATAGTAAACATGTATCAAGGCCGTCCTAGCACATTGGAGACGATCTCCCCTTCCACTGCCTTCAGCACCTTGGATACAATCTTCCATTCCACTGCCTTCATCATCTTGGAAGCGATCACCACTTCCCTGCCTTCACCACCCTGACGCGCACAGACACTATAACGTAAGTAAGTGTACACACTGCAATAAATATATATTATGGTATATACTCTGCTCTGACTATATGCAAAGCACACTCGCTCTAATGGCGGCACAAATGAACTTGACGGTCCGGCACTCCTCTAGGCACACCGTCACTCGCAGGCATGCGTCTCCACGGTAGTTGTCGGTGAGGATCTGGTCGGCCATGACAGCGTGGTCAGCGTCGTCTCGGTCGAGTGGCGAGGTCTAGGGCCATGTTGGGCCGGGGCAGGTGGTTTTGGGACAGCTAGGTATGCAGTCGCCAGTGGACTACAAGCTCCACAATGTTTGAGATGACTGGAACTATTGGCATCGGACGGAAGTTGGGTTGATGCATATGATCGCCAGCCTTATATATGGATGGATAATCGAATACCTCTGGGACTGGGGAACGTTGGAATTTGAAAGGGAACAGTTGACCGGGTGAAGAGGTGTACGGCACATGACGTCAAAACAGAGACGGATAGTGCGCATGCAAATGTCATTATCTTCGCCATGCGCCGATGACCTGCATATTGTAACAAAAGCAAAACAAAAAGCGAATGCTGAACAGATCAGACATGGCGACGGGTCAGGTAAGATGCAGACACACCGATACGCGGCAGATGTCATGGCAGGTCGGGCGGCTGTCTCCGACCACCAACTTCTGCCACTATGCGTGCTCTGACATCAATACAAATATATATTCAGGTGGTCCATTAGGTGTCTGGTGAGTGCTTCTTTTTGCAATACTTGCAGTTGCAAAAATGATCATTTTTAAAAGTATTATACTGTTGTTTAGCTGAAATATCCTGCAAAATGATTTGCGTGTTTCGCCTGAGTGGTCTTTCAGCGGATGCACATTATGCATAATGCTTTGCCTTTCTGTTTTGGACGCTTCAGGTTTCCGCGCCAGCACGTCTCGTTAATGCCGCACGCCAGGGTACAGGTTTCCGTGAAGCCACCAGCCTGTGGGACCTGGCTGGTGATGACTTGATTGTGTTCAGGTGGGCAGTCCTGGAGAGCCGACGCCGCGTGTCAACTGTCCAGACACTGGAGCTCCACTGTAGCCGATAGTACCACTGGGGACTCGCTGGCTGCCAGAGTCCTGCGCCACACGCTTCCGGTTGGGTAGTGTCCCAATCAGGTGCCGTGGACAGTGAAGCGTGGGGAAGCGTGAAGTATCACCACTGGGGTCAACCCGTCCAAATGCTACCGGCAGATGACTGAAATGACAATTAGGCATGAAACCGCGATTGCGAAGATAGATAATATCAATTAAGTAAAATGGAGTTGCACTTGCAGATCCGTCTGCAGCATATCACTATCCGCGAGTATCTGCGGGGTGGAAAGAGAGGAATGCAATGCAATCGAGCATTCAAGGTTGCCACGGCTAATTAATCCGTGAGGAATTTGGCACCCATTCAATGGATTGAATAGCCTACCTTCTCACCTCGAGGAATGCTATCACTAACCCTCGCCATGTGGTCTCTGGAACCTTAGGTTAAACAACCGTTTTGCACCTCTGCAGTTGACGTGATACTGTTACAGGTCATGCATTCAGCCGTCGACTGACTGCTTCTGCTGTAATCCATTAGGTTTTTATATAATATACGAACTGGCCAGATTGATGGAAGGTGAAGTTAAACTGCCTTTTGACCACAGTGCGTTAGTATTTCGCCACATGTGGATAGTGTAGGCCGTTCTAATAAGCGTTGCATGCCATGTAACTGTCCGGATCTTCCAACATAACTGCTGAAAGCAATACCAATAATGGAGCCTCATCGGCCATTGTTGGCAGGATATTGTGACAATCTATCATGTGGTTAATTTTGACGCATGTACATTAGGCTGCAACAGTCGGTCCTCAAGCTTTATCCGTAATTGCCTAGCGTTAATCTTACCTAATGGAATGTCAGAACGTTTCCGACAGCCAGAAAGACCTCGTTATTACTATGATGTTTCTGTCGCCCGGCTTAGTAAAAACATCCAGATGCCTCCTTCATCCATCAGCACTGACTCCCCGCTCACCATCTCTACCCTGTTCACTACGTGTCTGACACCCCATCGGCCATCCGCCACACCTCTGGCACCCCGCCCACCATCTCCACCCTGTTCACTTCGTGTCTGACACCCCATCGGCCATCCGCCACACCTCTGACACCTCTGACACCCCGCTCACCATCTCCACCCTGTTCACTTCGTGTCTGACACCCCATCCGCCATCCGCCGCCTGTTCCATCCACACTCGGTCGGGCGCCAGCAGGACCGCGACACCGTGCGCGCGCGGCGCCAGACCCGCCCCCATCCCCCATCCCCTCTATCAGCTCACACCCAGCCACGGGTTTATGGGCGGCTCGCGCCAATGCATGCTGCAGGTGCCTGCGGTCAATAGACCCGGGCGCGGCCCGGCCGGCGGCCGTCGCCCAGCGGCGGTCCGTGCCGGCGGTCCGTGCCGGCGTTCGGCCCGCCGACGGAATGCGCTTATTGCCGCGGCACAGACTGATGGCCGTCGCGGCGGCGGCGCTTTTGAAGGCCGCTCGGACGCGGCGCACGCGGGGATGCGAGTACCGGCGGCGGCAGGTGGTGTGGGGATGGCGGCGCCCTCTGACGTCCGTCGTCCGCCGTCGGGACGGAGATGGATGCTGCTTCGAGGGAGCGCCTTGGGGTGTGGGCGTTTCCTCACCCTCGCGACCAACTCACAGGGTGCACTCGGCGATGTTTAGCTGCTGGACAGTTTAGTTTGGTGCGGCGTACACGTTTAGTTTGAGCACTCGCAGTTTCTGCCCTTCGCCCAGTTCGACTCAGTCGATCCAAGCTAACGAGCGTTCCGTTTCGGTGTAGATAAGTATAGGATGTCGCGACGTTGGTGACGCGTCCCCATGCCAATGCAGTGCAACGACACAAACGATTGATTCCATTGTCGACATTTTGCTTTCAGCCATCTTCGAAAGCTCGAACTCGGGACTTTGGCCTCCGAGTTTAGCCCTGCTATGCTGCTGTGGCTTCGCCAGTGTCTTGATAGCAACCCAGACTATTGCATGTTTGAAAATAACTACGACAACAATTACAATTAAATCACTTTCGTTGTAAAGGTCGCTTCATGACGAATGCAGTCGGTGCGCCCTGAAGCCCCCTTCATTGTATGGGCAATTCTAGACGGTGTATATTATTGGGTGTGCTCTGTTCCGCGGCGGTTAAGCGAACTAACCCGTCCCCGGGCGGGAGCGTAGTCTTTGTCACGAGTGCGGACTTGTGATATTAAATATTAGAATTTAGATATTAGATTTAGATTATCTTCGATTCCTCCATTGGGAACTATTCTCGGCAGACACGCACTACCATGAGAACTCCAACAAGTATTGCCTTGATGGTAACATGCCTAATAAGCAATCCCCGAGTTTCGGCCCAGTGAGGTGCTAGATTCATTTCAAAGCATATGACCCTGGAATTCGCACATGTAAATACGATCAATTGCAATGTTCCGAGCCATCGGTGGCAGTTTGCATCAGATCGACTTCAAATCAGTTTCCATTGACACGTGCGACTCGTTGCCAGCCTTGCCGACATCCTATTAATCAACTGATGATGTATGGTTCACCCCAGGTGTGACGCTTTGGTGGAGTAATGCACGGAATGTAATCGTCACATGCTTATATCTCATCCGCCTCGTAATGGGGAAGTGATCGCTCACTCTAAAGGGTTTGTGTCCTGCGAAAGGCTTTCGCATTGCCCGGCCCTTTCGCTAGTGTTGATCATGATTGCGACTCGACATGTGCTGACAATGGTTCGGGAATCAGCATTTCAGCACTGCCTTGTGCGGGCGGGTTAGGTATTCTGTACACGATGCCGGGCTCGCCCCGCCTTCTTTCCACTCAAAGGAAGCTGATGCCAGGCGCATTTAAATACCGTGCAATGTGCCAGTGCCGCTGTCGTCTCGCCTCACTGATCGGTCGTTCACGATGGCCTCTCGTGCCACTGCTCACGAGCGTCTTCCCACTCCTATTTAAAGGCTGCGCATCTGGTGAAGCCTTCGGATATGGCTCACCAAAGGCCTTCGGTCTTGTCGGGTCGAAGAAACGCCATTGAACTATTTCTCACCTGTCATCTCTTTATCTTCTCTCCTCTCTAGCTCTCACTCTCACTATCGCTCTTGCTCTGGGGTAGCCTAGACAGAGTGAGTGGATCGGGTGCCCTGGTAGTCCGTGCAGCCTGATGACATCCACGTGCTGTGCACAGACCAGAACACGAGCAGCGATGGCGAATGGAGCGCGTGGAGCTGGTACGGCACGCCATCGCTCATGCCGCCGCTCCCAATCGCCCACGTCGACAGCCAGCACGAAAGGTTGCCGCCACTTGATTGCTACAGTTGGGTGATGACGCTGTCAATGTAGCCCGAGCGGCCGCCCGTGCGCCGGCGGGCGGCCGGCTCAACGAAGCGGCTGGTCGAGTCGGTGTATTTGTGCCGTCCGTTCTCCAGGGTGTTTTGTTGCCGAAATGCATTCCGCTTATGCTGTGTGTGTTCAAATCCCCGGAAATGTTAGATGGCTTCGCGCCGCTGTGGTGGCGAGACATTTGTAGTTGCCGGTAGTTGCTGCGCTATGTGGAACGTGTTTCCGATGAATCAGACGAGGTAGTTGTGTTCTATGTGGCAAAGGCGAATGTTATCCATGAGGGTGGCCTAACCAGATTAACGGGTAAAAACCGACCAGGCACTGCTAAGTTATAGGAAGTGAAAATAGACAAGTTTGAACGGTAGCACAATTTGGAACGTAATCGTGTAGAAATAGAGTTAATGCCAAGTCATGAGTACAACATAAACTACGATTGGAATGATTTAGATGTATTTTGTATTGTACTGATATGCATATATTGTTGACTTTGGGGGTCCGGCCAATCGGAGGAGAAATTCCCAATGCTGGTTCCCGCTCCGTTGTCACCGTTGTCGTGTTTGCGCTCCTATCGTTTTCGACGTACGTATGAAGCGAGCTTTTGAGGCCCCATGCTATCGATATAAAGTGTGTGTTCGCAACGCAAATGCCGCTTCATCATGCTGGCCATGGCGACGCCCCCTCCCCTTAAGGAAATTCTGGGTACGCCTAATCCTCCGGTGCCATTTATTCACCCAATATGTGATTGAAATTCGCCGTCGTCTCTCTACGTTGGCTGGATCCGCCAAGTGATTGGGGGGGTACGGCCATGTTGTTCGGTGGGGGGTCACTCTTATTCGTCGTGGTGCTAACTTTGGTACAATTTGAGTGATTGGGGTGGGGGGAACGTACCCCATTGCCCCGTCCAGTGCATCCGCCACTACTTCAATGTTAGCTTTAACTAGGTACCGGCATTATTGCGCTGAGGAACACTTCGATTCAACACCATAAGGAAAAATAATTCGATGCGACTAGAGAAGACCAATTATGTATTATGCACGTCCTTCACACGTCATATGCTAATGCTGCCGCCAAGTTATATGAAGACGTGAAATGGCGACCACAGCAAAACCTGCGCTCGAAGGTAGCCTTCACGACGGTGAAGCGTGCCGACGACGTAAAATAAAACGCTACGAAAATACGACGTGATGATGTGGCGACGTAGTGTGTTTTCGGGGCACACAGAGGCGGTGCGGGATTTCAGAATCCCACACCAAGATCCTGCAGCATTTTAGAATCCCACAAAAAGTCCTCAAGTATTACAAAATCCTTCGGACAAGTCCGCGAAATCCTTCGGAATCCTGCTAGACTTCGGTGATTCTGAGTGAGATCTACAGGACTTTTTATCAGGGTGTATAACAATTTGTTTTTGCCATGCACCATTATGCACAAACGATTGCATGACGTCATTCGAGTGACTACTGCGTATGCGTTATGTCCACTATGCGCTATTATGGGGTTGCATTAAAATCCCAGGGTGTCAAAACTCGGAAATCCTTGTTACTGTGCATCTCACCAGTTATTCTAACCCACGATTGCTTTTAAACCAGAAATTGCGAAAGCAGTCCGTAATGGGTGAAATCAGAACCCCAGCATTACAGAACTTCCAATTCCTCAAAACTCCCGACGTTTCTAAACCGCGACATCTGAAAGCCTCGACGTCGGAAATCCCCGAAAACTACGTATTCTACAAATCCTCGAAGCTTCAAAGTGCCGCATGCTTCAAAGCCCCCAGTTAGCTGACAGCGCTCAAGCATCGATCACGGTAAGGCAGACCAGTCTGGGTCGTTTGCATTGTGGCAGTCTCCTTGACACTCCCGTATAGTACCATGCGAATAGCCATCTGCCTATCTCAGGCGTGATCAATTGGTACCCCGCATCCATCGATTTTAGTAGCCATATGATTTTTTGTGGTATCCAGGCGGTGTGAGGATCGGGCAGTCGGGCCCAATCGTTCCCATTGTTCAGGTGGCCAACTCTTGGAAATTCCCTGGCTTTAGTAGGCATCCCTACTAGGGCCAACCTTTTGCGTAGGCAGTCACTTGTGCCCTCGTTGCACGGTGCTGTCAAGTTCCAGTTCGAACGGTGATACGTTCCAAGATCGTCTGCGTTGTTACTCGCATGTTCAGCTTGATCGGGGGTTTGAAGCATTCAAGACTAGAGCTTTGCATGTTTGAGGAATTCAGAATTTAAAAGAAATGAAGGGTTTTAAACATGGGGGTTTGGAAGCACTGGTCCATTTCTAATTTGGGTTTTTGAAACATTGGATGCTTGAGGAACTGGGTATTGAATTCACCAAAAGTAGGCTGCCATCACCATTTCGGGGTTTCTGAGATCGTAGGAAATTTGAAATTCGGGGTATTGAGGCTTCCGGGATTTTGAGATTTGGGTTCTGACAAAGACGTTAATAACCAGCAGCGCCATGCATGTCGTACGACTATTTTACAACGTATTGCTTGAGTCAAGATTACACAATCACCCTTCATGCTCTTGGTTAATCATACTAAAACCTCACCGCGGCACTGACTCCGGGTATTGTGCTTTCCTTAATGCTATTGTTTTCGCCACATAGTCTCGGAATACAGGCACACCTGCAAATAGCAGAGCCTATGAACCCTGGCGCGCTAACACGCAACACGCTCCTTTGAGTTCGAACATGTTTGGTGAGGACTGTGCGGCCAATGCCGGCTGCCTGGTCAGCCAGCAGATCACTGATATGGGAAGGGGAGCGGAGGGAGGGGTGCCTTATCTATCATCGGACGTCCGGCTGAGTGTCGCGTTTGTTGCGGATCCACGCAAACACTGAATATTATCGTGTTTGTTGCAGCTTCACACACATGGATGCTGAGTGGTGATGTGTGGGATGTTGAACGATGCCGTGTGTGTTGCAGACCCACACGCACGGATGCTGAGTGATGTTTGTTGCAAACGCACACACATATGTTCTGAGTGATGTTTGTTGCAGGGTGCTGCACACATGGGTGCTGAGTGATGTTTTTGTTACAGAACCTCACAAGCTCACAAGCTCCGTGTCGGGTCTGTCCATTGAGGAGCGGCGAAAGAGCTGGTCAGCGCCCGCTCGCAACAGGGATGGTCAGGACACGGGGCTCAGGAGCAGGTGAGGTCGCCGGGTCAGGTCATCAGGGTCACTGGAGCAGGTGAGGTCGCTGGATCGTATCAGCAGCAGGTGGGGACTTCGGGATGTTTGGGCGCCGCCACCTCGGGGAACGGAAGTAGATAGGCATCCCCCAAATTTTGTGAAATTTAACATAACGCCTATGGCGTTGCACGGCACAAGTACCTAAACCCCCCCCCCTCCCATCCAAAATCCTTTGCGACGTCAGTGAGGATGAGGCACAGGTGAGGATTCCGGATCAGATCACCTGGTGAAGAAGCATGTGGGGTCGGCCGACAAGAACATACCAGAGAACCCGGCCACGGTGTTTGGTTAGGTAAGGTCACCGCATCATAAGCAGGTGGATAACCAGAAACAGACGAGAATCAGCAGGTCAGGCCAACCGGTGAAGTCAGTGTGTCGGTCAACAGCGCCGATTAGCATGTCATCTCGACACGGATCCTAGATTCTGGACCGAGTGGTGTGGACAGCTTACGCGAGGAATAGGTGAGACAAATGTGTAGTTGCATAGCACGGGCCGAAGTGCACATGAAAACATCAGAACCACCTGAGATGCACACGGTGTCGTGGGGACCAGCTGGGTGAAAGTGGCATCACCACGACCACCTCAGACCCGGAGAAGTTGGCCGATGTCAGCGTTTTGCCTCGGCATCCGTGCGGCCGGCTGTGAATTGTTCCATCTCCATAAAGTCATGGTTTTCAGACTTAATACGAGCCACAAGGGCACATCCAGAGTAAGTCTCTAAAGGGAAGATAACATAGGCCTGGACGAAAAGACACTCATCACTCCAACGGACACCACATTCCAAATTCCAAAGAAACCATCCACCAACATCCCACACACCAATCCATGCCTATCTACCTTACCTATCCAGCTCTATTCACTCGTTCCCGCGTACCACACACTGGGATTGAGTGCCCTACCAATCATTTTCAAACTTCATCCATGCCTGCTTAATGCATGCCTGTACCGTGCACACCTATTTAGCATACATTTCACCTCATCCACTACTAAATAAAACTCAAAAACAAGATTTTTCAGTGTAAAAAATGTGTCCACCCTATTTGTAAATACATCCAATGAGCGACTCCCCGCAACATCAGCAGACAGCCTATTCCATTAATAAACAACCCTTTGACTGAAGACCTGTTGTCGGTTAACTGTCCTACACCTCGACTTGTCTAGCCTGAATTAATGGCCCCTTTGTGGTACTCTAAATAGAAGTCATCGTTCGGATTGACTTCATCTCGCCCTTGAATGATTTTATACATTTCAATCATATCACCTTTTAATCTCCTATACTTGAGTGAGTGCATATCTAATGCCATAAGCATCTCCCCATATTCTAAGTTACCCAGTCAACTGATGAATCTAACGGCTTTGCGATGCACTCTTTCTGGCATATCTACTTCTTTTCTTAGTAAGGGCTTCATGCCAGTACAAAATATTCCAAGCGTGGCTGCACATATACTAAGCACAGTTTTTTTTTTCGTGACTTCCTTGCTCTTATTCCTCACAATCTTATTAAATTAATGATTGCCAGCGTACTGATTGCCCCGTTCCTTGCTGATATACATTTTTTTCCCTGTTTTAAGGTCATTTGAAACTAACACACCTAAGTCCCTTTCCTCTTCAATAGCATTAAATTCCCTACCTCCCATTGTATATCTGAAAGTCTCACTCCAGACCCCAGATGCATAACCTGACACATCTCCATACGGCGACGGCGACCGGTGTCGGTGTGCATTTCGGCCGCCCGTGAATTGTTTCATCTCCATACGGCGACGGCGACCGGTGTCGGTGTGCATTTCGGCCGCCCGTGAATTGTTTCATCTCCACACGGCGATGCTGCTGTACGAGACATTGTCATTTGCATGCAGATGAGGTATATATGCCGGGTAGGATTCAGCTGTAGCGATCACAGTCCAGGTCGACCTGTGCTCAGTTCACGGGGCTGTCAGGTGTTTGTCGTTGCTGCTGCTGCTGCGAGGTTGACACTTGGCCGGGTTCCGCTGACCGTGTTGTGTGTTGCTGACGTGGTCAACTAACGAAATTCTCTACGTGACGCGCGTCAAATGCGACGCAGTTATTGGCTTCGTCGAGTGTCGAAATACCAAGCTGTTATTGGAATGTTAGGCATTTCTCACACGCCCATACGAATCCGTCGCACACATTACAGGACGAAGAAGAGTTTACTTTTTGGACGCTCACGAATTATACGCTGAATGGTTGTGTGCTTCTATTGCTCCTGTAAGCAACAATTAACAGCTGTTTTGCAGCCATTAGCCGTTCTCATGAAAAATGTCTGCCTGCTTTGTGGTCATTTTTTAAACTTCACTTCTAAGTTTAGGGCGAGTTTGATAGCAACTTGGTTAACTGAATGACATTTGCGTGGGTATATATCCAAGGACGTTTAGTCATGCCTTCGGGAGGTTCGAGGAAGCGTTTATAATAGTCTTAGTGTAATTAGCACACGTGTTGTATGTTCAAAGCCCAGCCGGTCCACTTCTACGGATGCAGCTGTCCAATAGCAGCTGGCAGCTGCGACAGGCAGCTGCCGAATTGCCGGAGCGTTATGGAAAATCAGAGTTGTACCATCATGGCAATTTTCATTACATTACCTCAGCCTCAAAGATAATCATCGTATTGTTGGAACGTGTTCCGTTGGCGAAGTTACCGGAAATTGGACGATTAGATTATCCGAGACTTCAGGGGTATTGGGCGTCACCTATAATTGGCTGTACGTTTGAAAAAGGCGATTTTAAGCAGGCTTGTTGAGCGTGTTATTTGCAAAATGCACATGTTAACAAGACGACTTGCTTGAAGTGAAATACCGTATTCCCATTCACTCTACCCAAACATTCATTTATATTGAATATATTAAAACAAATATCAGCATTGTAGCCTACTAGATCATACATTTTGTACCGTCTAGCATTTAATATAACCATACGAACCTTGATTCCACCCCTGAACTTCCATGTACAAGGACAAGGCCCAATGCGTCTTCATATTGAACGGTTGAAAATTGCTTCGGGTGACTCAAACTAACAACATCCAGCGAGTTCATCTACACCCAGATGCATAGCAAGCGTTAACGCGATAATGTTCCATTTCAACACTCGCCATTCCTGCTTTTGGAAACATATGCCTAAGATGTTTCCTAAAATTAGGTAGCATGTGAATATTTAGTGCACGGAAAGGTATGCCAATTTTTGTCTTCCTACCGTTGTCGTCCTACATCAAAGGATGGCATCCGGGTGGGGGTGGGGGGGGCTGCAAAAGGCTCACGTATGCACGGGCCAGGCTCAACATGCTGCCTCTGATGTGTAGGATTTTCTTGGAAGCACAGCCAGTATGCGAGCGCCACTCGTGCTGATTCAGCTGGTACGGAGCTGGCGGAACGTTTCTTTCGCTATGTCAAGTGCACACTTCAGCTGAAGAAGTCCTTGACGCGGCAATGTTCGGAATCCCATTGGAGTTTTAATGTTTGTTGATTCCAGGAACGTCCACAACGCAAAGGTGAAGACAACATCACCGATTGTGAACGTTGTGCTGATGCTTCTGGTAGCGCTGGTATTGATGTCACTGGTAGTGCATCAGTGTGGGTGGTGCTAAGTGTATCTATTGCCACATTAGTACTATTGCTACCAATGCGGTGGTCTAAATAGTGCGGCATCTTCGCCAACACCACGGTGTTCCAGATATGCTGGCATGATGGTATCGGTAGCACCACTGCTATCCTCATTGTCCTCAGTATTGTGTTGTATCACGATTGAGCTGATACCACCGAGTTGCGGGCTGCACTTCGGTGTGCTGCCCTGGTCGCCGACAGCGGCAACAGCGATGCGAGAGCGGCGCGTCTCCACTGCGCCGCTCGTGCCGCCTGCGCGCCGTGTACGCCTCAGCGGTGCAGTGGTCAGGCGTTGGCCTCCGGTGAAGATCCCGGCCGGCCAATTAGGCGGTGACAGCCGGCTACATTCGGCCATTAGGTTGTCCGGCCGCCGCGCACTGGGTACACGGACAGGTGGTGCCGCGGGCCGTCTGAGCTCTCGTCCTGTATCGGGGGCCGCCGCCCCTCCTCCGCGTTGGCGGGGAGCCGCCGTCCTTCGCTGTGTCGGAGACCGCTCTCCTTTCCGTCAGAGTGGCCTCGTTTCTGTCGAAGTGACTATTCTGCCTATGTGAACCCGCGTTCCTGTCTGTCGAGACTGATGCTTCTGTGTTTTACCGGAGCGATGTTCCTGTCCCCTGTACGGAGTCACTTCTATTGTCTGTGAGCAACCAAGCTTCCGTTGTCTTCCTCGTCTCTGGCTGTCTCGACTCGTGTTCTGTACCGGGAGCTCCTGTTCTGTGTTTGAGTGGTGGGCCTCACTCCTCTCCTGGGAGGAGGTAGTCCCGGCTCTACGGTTCGGTCCCAGCGTTCTGACGGCTGCCTTCCCCTGCCGGACTACACCGCACCGGCCACTCTCTCTCTCTCCACCAGGACTCGGAGGTAGGGGTGGGGGCGGCAGGGGAAACGGCTCGGCCGGGGTATCAAGACGGTGTCCAGGGACGAAGAAGAAGGGGGTGACGTGGTGGTAGACGGCGCCACTGCTAGCCGGTGCGGCCTTGCCGCGGGACGCGGAACAAGAGGGTGAAGTGGTGGTAGATAGCGCTACTCTACTAGCTGGTGCCGCTTTGCCACGGGACGCTGATGTTAGTAATATTTGCCCGTAACTCGGATGCGGCAGCACCCCACGGAAATCTGAAGTTTGAACGGCTATGCGGACCTAGGACATGGAAGGTTGTCCACATAGAATAACTCCATATGGACAGTTCCTCACGCATTCCATACAGGTGATAACATACATGAGCATAACTGGCATGAACAAGCAGCCCACATGAACGGGCTCCCACATGGGCCCATATTGCTGATAATCCACGTCAGTGCTCTTCTTACTGGGATTATGCATGCGTGCTAAGTAGAGCGTACCTATGTCGTGGTATGGTGAAAGGGTAGTGTACGAGGCAGGCTTCTTCACTTCACATGGCCCACCTTTTGTGGCTGTCAAAGTGCGCTGCCTATCCGAGCGGAGCCCATCACAGCGCTGCCTATCCGAGCGGAGCCCATCACAGCGCTGCCTATCCGAGCGGAGCCCATCACAGCGCTGCCTATCCTAGCGGAGCCCATCACAGCACTACCTATCCGAACGGAGCCCATCACAGCGCTGCCTATCCTAGCGGAGCCCATCACAGCGCTACCTATCCGAGCGGAGCCCATCACAGCGCTGCCTATCCTAACGTAGCCCATCACAGCGCTGTCTATCCCAGCGGAGCCCATCACAGCGCTGCCTATCCGAGCGGAGCCCATCACAGCGCTGCCTATCCGAGCGGAGCCCATCACAGCGCTGCCTATCCGAGCGGAGCCCATCACAGCGCTGCCTATCCTAGCGGAGACCGTCACGGCGCAATGCTCTGTGTAGAAGAGCGTCGAGCAGGCTGCCTTACGCTATTATCCGTGTGTTGGACAGCCTCAGCCTCAGCAGTCTGGACTCGGAGCCGGATGACACCAGCCCCACCGC